>CAJQZJ010000406.1:196510-229455 GCA_907164525.1 Lophiomys imhausi
TGTGTGTGTGTGTGTGTGTGTGTGTGTGTGTGTGTGTGTGTGTGTGTATGTAAGTAGATCCACTCCAACAGCATCTTAACTGGCCCTGAAGTTTTGATTATCTTCAGTTCAATACATATTTTTTATTTTTTGAAAATTTTTATTATTAATTTATATTTTTAAGTTACATCTCAATCAAAGTCTCTTCCCTCCTCCCTCGCTCCTTCCCATTATTATATAATTTCCCCCATCCCTTTCCTCTAAAAAAAAAATCCATGTTGTATTTTAAACAGCTTGTAACATAACTAGATATCTTAATTCAGTTCATAAATCCTTTCATGATCTGGCTACGACCTATTAGTTGTGCTTCAGCCATTCTACTTTACCCACAGTGCTTAGCTGTTTGGAACTTTCTTGAATGTCCTAATGCCTCTGTGGCCTCATACTTTTTGCTTTCTTCTTACACCCATGTCCTTGTTCACTCGCATAACTTTTCTACTCAAATTCCATTTGAAGAGCATTTTCTGTCCAATTATCTTACTCTGTAGGACTCAAGAAAGTAGAGGTTAATCTATTCACACACCGCTGCATTTTTAGTATACCCAACACAACTCCTGGAACATAATTAACTCTCCATAAGTAATTGTTAAATTATTAAATAAGCACACAATGTATTTTGATCATACCCCCACTCTTCCCCACTAAGTCCTCTTGAATCTTCAACCCCATCTCTGTTCCAACTTAATACTGTCTTTTTTTTTGTATAACCCACTGCATCCAACCTGTGCTGCCCATGTACTCATGGGTGTGGGTCCAAAATCCTTGACCCACCAGGGGCCACACCTTTAAAATGTCTAAGTCCTCTTCCCCTAGATGCTCTGCAGTTAGGGGCGGGGAGGGGGGGGTTGTGAACCACTCCCACTCCATGCTGGAATGTTTACTAACTTGTTCTTCAACAATTGTCCAGGCAAACCAGAGTAGCTGTGAGTTTATGAATGCAACAATCCTGTGATATTGAGAAGACTCCTTGAAAACCTTGGCCTACCCTGACTTCTGGCTTTTACAATCTTTCCACTCTACTCCACAAAATCACACTAGAAGATGATTTGAAATTATACAATTTAAAGTAAAGATGAAATATATGGTCTGATTAACATGTTGGAAACTGATGCAATTTTAGCTGTACATTAAAGATGAATAATAGAAAAGAATCTCTGATGAGCTAGTTTTAGAACAGCCACATTCAAGATCTAACTTATGTTATTTAGTTACATAGAAAAATTTCAAAAACAGAATCTGTAAGATCTAAGTTTTATGAGAGCAAGGGTTTTATTATTGTAAAATAATTCTATCTCACAGGACAATTACTCTGCAATAACTATTTGCTGAATGAATAAATAAATGACACACAGAGACATAAATTCTTTTTCAGTTTTATGTTTCTGTAAAATAAGGTAATAGTAAATATTTTAGCAATTTTAGATATATAATTCAGAAAAATTATTGATATAGAGAAAAATGTATGCTTGAAAAGACTTTAAATCTAGGGAGAACTATGAAAGTTTAAGATGTCATTATTAAGAGGTTGATGGTTTCCCTCTATGCCTATAATATGAATTTTCAATCTTACTCATTCATTTCATCTGATCTGGGGCTTTTATGCCATATCACTGCAGCATATAATTAGCATTCTCTCAATCTAAGTATATTATAATTTTGTAGTATGATAACATTATAGATATTACCAGTAATACCAACAATCTGAAAACAGTTTTATGTTTAGAAAAAATAATTTTAATGTGGCTGGAAAACTGTCTAGGGAGTCTAGGGAAAACATTCCACATGCATTATCTTGTTTGATTTTCTAAGAGTCTTCTTTCCACATGGTATTTTTTCCATTTCACTGATGAGGCCAGTGAGGCATATAGGAAGTACATAAACTGTCCAAGTTCACATTGCTGCAAAGTTACTGAGCTTGCTCTTCAATCTAGATTTTTTTCCATCTACCCATACATTTTACTATTTCAAGGAGTCTAGGGAAAACTGTGAAGTAGTTTCCTTCCTCCTAGTTTTTTAATTTTAATTTTAATTTTTGAGATCATAGGACTAGCTTTTTTGAAACAGCTTTTAACATTAAGTTTACTACTAATATTAATATTGGAAATTCATAAGAAAAATATACAAACCTTCCTGAAAACTATTATCTTTATAGTTTATTAATTTTTTGGTTTATTACAGACCAAGGGTTCTTCTCACAGTAAATTAAGAAGTGTGTGAGACAGAGTTCATGATAGGTTTAAGTATAGAGCTACTGTTTCTTTTTCAACATTTCTTTTTTATTATTTAAATTTACGTGCATGTGCATCTACTTGTATGCATGTGCACCATATACATGTAGTTGTTGCTGGAAGCCAGAAGAGGGTATCAGATACCCTGAAACTGGAATATAGAAGGTTATAAACTATCCAGTATGGGTACTAGAAACAACTCTAGTTCTCTCTAACAGCAGGAAGTGCTCTTAACTGAGAAGTCAGTCATCTCTCCAGATCCTTAGTTTGAAGTTTCTGTTGTTCTCTACCCTGACTCACAGTGCTATTCTTCAGGTACTAATGTATGATGTATGTGTATTAACAACCAGGGAAGCTCACTGGAATTTTACTATTTAGAGCTCTTACTAGAGTTCCATTTGTAGATACAAATGACTGATCAATTGATTGTCCTGGGATAGGGCCTTGTGAGATTTCTCCTTTCCATGTTCATTGATGTTTTCCTTGTTCAGGCCTTTACTAGGTAGGCATTTTATTGAGACTTTATTGGTATAGTAGCTAACACTACATATCTAGTAATACAATCTCACAACAAACTCCCTGCTACTCTGGATCTTACAGTATTTCTGCCACCTCTTCTTTGATTTTCCTGAGCCTTAAATGCAGAAGATGCATTGATAGTGTATTGGCTAGGGCTGGGCAAGACACAATCACTGTTCTCTGAATTTTGCTTAGTTTCAGCTTTCTATAATGGTCTGCATCTGTTGCAAAGAAAAATTTCTTTGATGAGTGGTAAAAGCTACACACATCTGTGGGTATAAGGATACATATTTAGAATGTAAATAGGAATTATGTTGTTTTAGTAAAGTGACAGTGATAAATTCTCTTCTAAGGTCTATGATTTCACTAGCCCCAGGTATTTGAATAGGTTTGCAGTACAGGACATGATTTCCTTCCTGTTGAATGGGCCTTAAGTTCAATTAGGGAGCTGTTGGTTATGACCAGTATATGCATGCCACTATTTCACCATTAGGGTTATCACGAAATGTTGGTATTTTTGTAGTTCATAGGTGTCATAGCTTGGTAACTCTATTATTGTTTTTGTTTCTACTTTAGTTGTTTACATGGCTCTTTCTTGTACTATGAAAGTTAGTCCTCAAGGAGGAGGCTTTCAGATAATATCCATCTCATATCTTCCAGATCCTGTGTCCAAGCAGTGCAGTGTCTGCAGCAATATGGACTTAACTTCATCCTCTGGGAAGCAAAATGTGGTATATACCAATATCTGAGACTGCTGCCAGCCTATCATAATGTATATAACATAAAGTACATTTTCTTCATAAGTAGAAAGAGTTCATTGAGAGCTCCAAAAGCACATAATAGTGAATACATACAATATCCACAATCAGTTATCACAATTATCAAGTATTATATCTTAAACATACTGTACACTTTTCCTAATGGTAGTTCAGAAAGTTTACACCAGCATCAATACACATAAGTGAGTAATATTTTACATTACAAGAGCTAGTATACCACCAAGTGATACAGTTTTTTATTTTTTGAATGTTCCATTACTATCCTAATAGAAGACTGCCATTTATGCTGTCTCTTGCTGACCATGGAAATATTGCTATGTTCCACATGACTGTACTCTTCTCTGGCCACAAGATCAGATGACGTGAGCAAATGTAAGAAGTCTCAGATGAAAGGGAATATATCATTGCTATGGTTCAGCTACATCCTTTGTAGCTTATAACAAAAGATACAACTGTGGAAATGATAAAAGCACAGAGTTGTGTATTTGAGGAGAGAAGTCTGCTTGGTTTATAGGATTTTTAAAAAGGCTCTTAGTTGTTTCCAGTTTAAAAAATTGATATCCATTATCAGACCAGCAACAGTCAACTCCTGGGGCTTCTTACTAAAATTAGTTTTGATACCTTAAAGAATATTGATGATATTTTAGAATAGAGCATCCTAACTGAGCCAAAATAAAAGCTTTCTAAACAGGACTTTATCCTTTAGCTTTATCAGGAAGCTAAAGAAGAAATAAAAATAAGCCCTACTGTAGAGATGAAAGCTCTAGTCATGTCTATTTATACAACTGCTCAGCTTTAGCTAGGAGAAAGCAAAATAGAAGGAATCAGCATTGTATTTCTGAGTGAGCTTGGTATATGCAAATTAAATTCTTTTTGGCTAATAGTTTGTTTTCCTTTGGTATAATTTGAAACTATTTATTCAGATGAGAACCCTCTGTTGTCCTGCAGCCAAAGGGCTGGCCCTTCCTCTACACGCCTCCCTCTCTCAGAGATCACATTTTTAGTATCCTAAAACTATGTCATGTTTTGTTTCTTTGATTTCTCTGGATTATTATCAAAGTGGTCTATTGTCCTGTGCTTCTCCTCTTCACAGGAGAATTTACAATTAAAAGGATATTTCAAATTATATTTATCAGAATGGGTTTATTAGTTAGGATGTGCAAAGCTGTGATGCACTAACTAGTTTCCAGGTCTTGGTGGCTTGATTCCACAAAGGCGAATACCTCATTTAGAACACAGTATAATCATAAGTTGTTGAGTCTCTCTTGACTCTCTTCTTCTAAGTACTGACCTGGTGATTAAGGAGTTAATTTTGCAAGCCTGCATGTTAGCTTTCTTGGCTGCTTGCTGTGTGGCAATGGGATTAGAAGGAGAGGGAGAGAAAGGGAAAGAAGGATGGTTGAAAGGAGAGAGTTATATATTGATTTAGTAGTACTGAACAGTACCTTTATTCATGCTGCATTGGTTTATTGATTAGAATTAGTCATAGACAAGCATGGTAGCTAGGAATTGGAGAGAGTAATCTGAGATGTATTTAGGGTACAGAAAGAATTTCAGAAACCTTCAGATCATGCTAGCAGACAACTAGGAATTCAATCATCAGATAAGTTTGAGTTTGTATCAAGAGTTCAGTTAAGGGTTTTTTTGTTTGTTTTTCACAATCACTCTTTTCTGTTCTCAACTTTCTTCAAGTGTATTTTCTTTTTTTTAAATAATTTACTTTTTATTTCTTCAAGTTACATCTCAATCACAATCCCCTCCCTACTCCCCCCTCCAGTCCCACCCTTCCACCCTCCTCCCCCTCAACCCCCCATCCTCTTCCCTTCTTTTTTTTTTTTTTTTAGTTTAAGGTATTTCTTTTTTTCCCCCAACAGCTCTCCCTTTCAGTCCAAAAAATGGTTCTTTTTCTTATAACTATAAATACAATACAAAACAACAGAAATAAATAGGCCACAATTATAAGAGTTATATGGCTTAGCATACATTCCCAATGTCCAGTCCATATGTATTTGGCACCTGACTTTAACATTGTACTATCTAACCATCTCCATGAGTATATTGTATATTGTATATTAATGCAAAATTAAGATTGTATAGGGCTACATCGGTATTGATCTTTGTATATTGATAGAAAATTAAGATTATATTTGGCCACAATGGTATTGACCCTTGTATATTAATGTAAAATTAAGATTGTATTGGGCTACATCGGTATTGATCTTTGTATATTGATACAAAATTAAGATTATATTTGGCCACATTGGTATTGATCTTTGTATATTGATACAAAATGAAGGGTAATGCTTTTTAAAGGTATTGTTCGTAGTAATACTTAAAAATGAAATGTCAAGTTTTGACCTCTCGCTACCAACCGACATAAACTGTTTAGGATAATTAAGAAACGGAAACTAATAGTCATGAAAACGTGTCATTTTGTTAGTTACTATGTCAGTTAAGGGTTTTTACATTGAATAAAAGTCATAGAAAATGTATTGTTACTCTCAAAAGCAGTGATGCTGTATGAGTGGTATTAAAAATTACACCCCTATGTATATTGTGGTTCATCATTTACAGTAATTTCTATATGTACAAGTTACATGGAAACTACAGTGGTCTTAATAATTTCTATATGTACTTGAGAATTGCATGGAGTCTTATAAATGCAGTGACCTTCCAAATGTGTTGGAAGGAATTTTGCAGACACAGAAAGAGAATGAAGAAAAGTCTTGAGAGAGAGAGAGAGAGGGCTAAAAATATCCAGTCTATAACAGCAAGTGAGATCATATGTGTTGGGATGCTACAATGGAATGCAGGAGGTTGATTTTTTTTTTTTTAAGGAACAGAGTAGCATGGGGAGAAAGAGTTGCCCTGGGGCCAACATCTGTAGGCTTCTTTTTTCAAACATAAGTAGGCACTTACAATCTTAGTGTCAATGAGAAACTTGTGGAAGGTCCTGGCCAAGGAGGCAATCACTAACAAAGCTATTCTTTTTTTATGTTTATTTATTACTTCAGGTTACATCTCCATCACAGTACCCTCTTTCTACCCCTCCCAGTCCCGCCCTCCCACCCTCTACCCCCTATCCTTTCCTTCACAACTCCTCCAGAATGGAGCATGTCCCTACATATCAGTCCCCAGCCCCAGTTCAGCAGTCGGGTTTTAGCCATATAGTACAGGGTAACCATACTACAGCCAATGCACCAAAGGGAACAGGAACAAAGCTATTCTTAAAAGTTTGGAAGATTTCACATCTATATTAAATTCTCACTGTAAGCCAAGCACAGAGGGGGGCAACTTCTGTACAAAATTTTATTTTGTTTTCTCAGATACTTTAATGAGGTATTATTTTTCATATTGTTGTTCTTTAATATAAGTAATATAGACATAAAAAGATTAATAAATTGTCAAAGAACACACAGCTATTTTGTGGAGAAGCTGGGATTAAAATCCAGGCAAAAATGTTGGGCATGCAGGTATGTACCTGGGGTCAATATTTGGGAGACTGAGACAGGAGGATTCCTGAAGCCCATTATGTTAAGACCAGTTTGGATGATACAGTGACATGCTGTCTCAACAAACAAATGAACAAAGAAAAAAACCAGGAAACCCTTGGCAATATGATATTGAATCCAGATCCTTTTTATCTATGCCATGGTTGTTTAATAACTTATAATATAAATCAAATAAGAATTAATTTTTCTGGTACTCATACATAAAAGGAAAAATAGACATAAGATAAAATAATGTTATAATAGTTTAATTTCCTTTTTAGCTCTCTCAGTGGCACCATGATGGACAGCAAGAAAAAAAGGTCTGACAAAAAGATACAAGAAGGGAGCTAAGAAGAAAGTGATTGGTCTAAATGTACCACAATTTTTTTATCCACTTGTCAGTTGAGGGACATCTGGGTTGTTTCCAGTTTCTAGCTATTACAAATAAGGCTGCTATGAACATAGATGAGGATATGTCCTTGTGATTTGGTGAGGCATCATTTGGGCCGATACACAGAAGTGGTATAGCTGGGTCTTGAGGTAGGGCTATTCCAAGTTTTCTAATATAGCCAGGCTGCTTTCCATAGTGTTTGTATAAGTTTGCACTCCCACCAGCAATGGAAGAGTGTTCGCCTTTCTCCACAACCTCACCAGCATGTACTCTCATTAGAATTTTTGATCTTAGCCATTCTGACAGGTGTGAGATGGAATCTCAGAGACGTCTTGAGTTGCATTTCTCTGATGATTAAGGATGTTGACCATTTCTTCAAGTCTCTCACTGCCATTAGAGATTCCTCCTTTGTGAATTCATGGCTTAGCTCTGTTTCCCATTTTTTGATTGGATTATTTGATTTCTTGGTGTTTAACTTTTTGAGTTCTTTATAAATTATGGATATTAGCCCTCTGTCGTAAGTGGGGTTGGTAAAGATCTTTTCCTAATACAACTAGCTATCAGAAACAAGGAAATCATGTAATTAGCAGCCAAATGGATGGAACTAGAAAAGCTCATTCTGAGTGAGGTAACCCAGAATCAGAAAGATACACATGGCATCTACTCACTTATAATTGGATTTTAGCCATATAGTACAGGATAACTATCCTACAACCAACACACCAAAAGGATCAGGAATATAGACTTTGTTTCCTATTAGTGGGACAATTTGCCCTAGGGATGCTGCCTTGTAGGCCCCCAGTGAAAAAGGAAGCTCTTAGCCCTCATATGACCACTGAATTGAGCGGGGCTGATATGTAGGGACAGTCCACATAGGAGGAGTGGGATGGGTGGGAGAGGGAGGAGAGGATGGGAGGGTGGAACTGGGAGGAGTGGAAAGAGGGCACTGTGATGGAGATGTAACTTGAAGTAATAAATAAACATTAAAAAATTATATCCTTGCCATAAAAAGTGGTCCATTTTCTTTTCTTTTCCTTTTACATTAATTTATTTAACTGTTCATTTTACATCCCAATCACAGCCCCACTCCCTCCTCTCCTTCCAGTCTCACCCTCCCAACCACTTCTCCCATTCTCTGTTCCCCCCTCCAGTGTACCGACCCATGCTGGCACATCAAGTCGAATCAAGACTAAGTGTCCCCTCTCCCACTATGGCCAGAGAAGGCAGACATGCTAGGGAAAAGTGATCCAAAGGTACAAAACAGAATTCAAGTCAGAAACAGCCCCCACTTCAATTGTTTGGGGACCCACTTGAAAACCAAGCAGCCCATCAGCTTCATATGTCTAGGTGGCCTAGATCCAGCCCATGCATGCTTTTTGGTTGGTGGCTCAGTCTCTATGAGCCCCACAGGCCCAGGTTAGTTGCCTCTGTATGTCTTCTTGTGGTGTCCTTGACCTCTTCAGTTGCCTCACTCCTTCCCCTAACTCTTCCACAAGACTCCCTGAGTTCTGCCTAGTGTTTTGGTGTGGTTTTCTACATGTGTTTCCATTATCTCCTGGAAGAAGCCTCTCAGATGACAGTTATGCTAGGCTCCTGACTATACGGAAAGCAGAGTATTGTTAATAGTGTCAGGAGTTGGGGTTGGTCTCAAGGTGAGCCAGTCATTGGCTGACCATTGCCTCAATCTCTGTTCCATCTTTATCCCTGCACATCTTGTAGGCAGGACAAATTTGGGTGGGAGTGTTCCCCTCCCTCCACTGGAAGTCCTGCCTGGCTACAGAGGGTGGCCACTTCAGTCTCCATGTCCCCTGCTTCTAAGAGTCTTAGCTAGTATCACCTCCAGATCATCCTAGGAGCCTTCCCCATCCCAGGTCTCCAGGGTTTCACAGAGATGCTCCCCAACCAATTTTCCTTCTCTCTCCCAGTCTTCTCACCCCTGTATCCCTACTCTATCCACACCTGACTTACCCCTTTCCCCTCTCCACTGACTCTCCCACCAAATTCCCTCTCTTACTCCACATCCAATGTCTATTTTATTTCTCCTTCTTAGTGGGACTCAAACATCTTCCATTCAGCCCTTCTTGTTACTTAGTTTCTTTGGGTCTGTGGATTGTAGCATGGTTATCCCTGTACTATATGGTTAATTAATATTCACTTATGAGTGAGTACATACGATGTGTGCCTTTCTGGGTCTGGGTTACCTCACTCAGGATGGTATTTTCTGGTTTCATCCACTTTTCCTGCATATTTCATGATGTTTTTTTTTAATAGCTGAGTAGTATTCCATTGTGTAAATGTACCACATTTTCTTTACCAATCTTTGGTTGAGGGAAATCTGGGTTGTTTCCAGTTTCTGGCAATTCTGAATAAAGTTGCTATGAGCATAGCTGAGGAAGCTTTTGATGAAAAGATACAAGAAAGGGAACCAGGAAGAAAGCAGTTGGCTCATTTTCTAAGAAAGTTTACTATGATATGAAAGACCCAGATATGTTCAAGATTAGAAACACTAATGGAAAAACCCCTTTTCACAAGAACTTACTGAACCAAAATTGCATCTAATGGCCCAACAGTCATGTGTTTGAAGCGAGTCTTGATCCACAGAATGATGAAATTGCACTTAGAAAAGTCAAACTAATTGCTGAGAATGTTTAGGGCAAAAATGTTTATTAACTTCCATGGCATGGATCTTACCAGGACAAAATGTACTCCACATCTCAAAAATGACAGTTCATGATTGAATCTCATGCTGATGTCAAGACAACTGATGGCTCTTTGCTCCATCTGCTGTATTGGTCTTATTAAAATCCTCAGTAACCAGATACACAAGACGACCTATGTGCAACATCATAGATCCGAAAGAAGATGATGGAAATCATGACCTAGGTAATTCAGGCAGAGGACTTGAAGGAAATGGTTGATGAATTGATTCTCTACAGTCTTGGGGAATCATAGAAAGGCTTGCTATCGTTTGT
Organism: Lophiomys imhausi; assembly: GCA_907164525.1. NCBI lineage: Eukaryota > Metazoa > Chordata > Mammalia > Rodentia > Muridae > Lophiomys > Lophiomys imhausi. Next base: position 206,930 of record CAJQZJ010000406.1, read on the forward strand.
TCGTTAGAAAAGTAAAAATGCTGAAGATGCCAAATTTGAACTGAGAAAACTCATAGAGCTTCATGAGTTTTAATAGCTGAGTAGTATTCCATTGTGTAAATGTACCACATTTTCTTTACCAATCTTTGGTTGAGGGAAATCTGGGTTGTTTCCAGTTTCTGGCAACCACTTTCATGCAAGTGGTTGTTCTGGAAAATCTGTAATGAGACAGGTGCTGTAGCTCAATGAACTGACAGAGTTGAACCACTAGTCCTAGAATCTGTTGAAAATCCAATTTTGAAACAGTGACAAAATGAACAGTCCTATTTGTGAAAAAAATGTAGATTAACTCAGTGCACCTCAAATATTTCAACCTGTACTTACCATAAAAATATTATATAAATATTTCATACTTCTTTCACAGAAACTTTTTCAAATATGAAATTTAATGTTCCTATTGAGACTATCACATTCTAATATTCAAGTCAAACTGAGCTAGTCTATCATATTGGAATGAAAACATTTATTTCTTTGCTTTAAGGGGAATTTAGTTCAGGTACTAAGTAGCTATACAAGTAAAATGTCTATTTCTGTTTTCAAGTACAAGTAAAATGTTTATTCTTGTTTTCAGGTGCTTTGTAATCACAGATGGATCAAATAGCTCAATTTTAGATTATAGTTTTGTTCCCCTTTCATCTTAAGACAGTATTAAGTGGTGATTGTACCTCCAACTTTAAACTACCTTATCTGGTGCTGAAAGGTTCCATGGTTCATTGTAGAGAGCTGCGATGTGCCGTGCCTTAAAGATGGCGCCGGTTTCCGCCTTCCACCAGCCCGACGGTGAGCGCTCTCAGTGGTAAACAAGTCCATATATGGCAAAGACCGCTGATCTGACTTGCTTCCACATACATGGGCCTCTAAGATAGCACCACGTGGCTTTACTTGATTGGCTGTTCATATAGTATGTAGCCTGTGGGTTGGGTCTGCTCGGGCATTCGGAAGACTGTTTTCAAGGGACCTGAATAAACTGCTGGAGAAGAGCTTTTGCGAGTTGCGTCATCCTTGCTGGTCGAGGGGGACGCGACAAGTGGTGGCCCATATGGGGACCCAAAAAAGACTCAGAACTCCTGCAGTCAGGGGCAGCACTGGTAAGTTCCTGGGATAAATTAGGACAATAAAGTTTCACAGAGATAGCGAACACAAGGTAAAGTTTCGCGGAGATAGCAAACAAAAGGTAAAGTTTCGTGGAGATAGTGAACATACGGTAAAGTTTCGCGGAGATTGCGAACAAAAGGTAAAGTTTCGCGGGGAAGCTGCAAACCGAAAGTAAATTTTTAATCATGGGATTGTCTGAGTCACATCCAATTTTTCTGGCTCTTCAGGAGCTACTTTTAGCTAGGAATTTGAAAATTAAGAAGTCTACCCTAGAGAGATTTTTGAATGAATGTGATTCCGTGGCTCCATGGTTTGCGGTGTCCGGGAATCTTACGGTATCCTGCTGGGACAAATTAGGCAGGGACTTGGATTTTGCTTGGGAACAAGGTACTCTAAAGCATGGAGTAAGACCAATTTGGAAAATGGTGAGGAGTTGTTTAGAAGATCAGAGATGCTGTAACACGATCAAGGAGGGAGAATCAGCCTTGGAACTGCTGCAAGGGGAAAGATCTGAGCAAGTAGACAGTGAAAAGGAAAGTAACAAAAGCGAAAGATTTGAGCAGGCAGACAGTGAAAAGGGAGGCAAAAAGAAGGTTCCTCTCTATCCCGATCTTAGAGATTTTAGAGATTTTGAGGACTCAGAGGGCACGGATTCTGAAGGGGAGCTACACCCTCTAATAGAACAGTTGGAGAGGACTGTTATTAGAAAAAGGGAAAAGAAAAGGGTAAAAGAGAAAGACACGTTGGTGGCAGTCGGTGTAAGTGAAGCCGTTGCCGCAGCGCCTTCAGCCACGATGGCGGCGGTCAGTGTAAGTAAAGCCGTTGCCGCGGCGCCTTCAACTCCTCCTCCATATCCAGAAGCCATTCAGATAGATCAGCCTGTTCAGTCCCTGAAAGTAGGGAGATCTTTCTGCCCGGGGATGTAGACACAAGTAAGAACAGAATTACAGTTTGCCTATCCGGTATACCAAGACCCACAAGGGAACAGGTACGAGGAACCGCTTGATTTTAAGGTAGTTAAATCCCTTGCAGAGTCGGTTCGTACCTATGGTACTACCGCTTCTTTTACAATGGCTCAAGTGGAAGCATTAAGCAGACAATGTATGACTCTGAGTGATTGCAGTGGCCTGGTCCGTGCCTCCTTAAGTCCACGGCAATACTTAGACTGGAAAGCTTTCTTGATTGAGTATGCCACTGAGCAAGCAGCCATTAATCAGAGAGATGGAAATCCAGCCTGGGATAGAGATATGCTGCTTGGGCAGGGGAGATTTGCCAACCAGCAGATAGGATATCCTATTCAGGTTTATGAGCAAATAAACAAGATAGCTATCAAGGCTTGGAGATCTCTTCCTAATAAAGGGGAGGTGAGTGGGAACTTAACTAAGATTCTACAGGGCCCCATGGAGCTCTTTTCAGACTTTGTGGCACGAATGGTGGAAGCAGCAGGGAAGATTTTTGGTGACCCGGATGCTGCTATGCCACTAATAAAACAGTTGGTCTATGAGCAATGTACCAAAGAGTGTAGAGCCGCTATCACCCCTTACAAGAACAAAGGGCTAGAAGCCTGGATGAAAGTGTGTAGAGAACTTGGAGGGCCGTTAACTAATGCTGGTCTTGCTGCCGCAGTAATACAGTTGGCCAGAAAAGGTGGAGGAAGTTCAGGAGTTTGTTTTAAGTGCGGCAAGATGGGACACTTTAAAAGACAGTGCCCCAGGGGAAGGAGTACAGAAAGTACAGGAAGTGTACAACGCCCCAGGCGGCCGGGGTTATGCCCAAAATGTAAAAAAGGGAACCATTGGGCTAATGAATGCCGTTCAGTGATAGACATCCATGGCCAGCCTTTAACTCAAGGTTATGGTGGCGCTCGTCCAAAAAACGGACAGCGGGGCCCACGACCTCAGGGCCCACAAATATATGGGGCAGTAGAGAATCAGGACAAAGAACAGAATCAAGAGAGATGGCCAACCCTCCGCCATCCGAGAGACCGCGGAGAGCCACTGCAGGCTCAGCAGGATTGGACCTCTGCTCCACCACCAGACTCGTATTAACACCCCAAATGGGGGTCCAGTTAATTGAAACAGATTTTAAAGGACCCCTTGAACCTGGTACAGTTGGTTTGTTGTTAGGGAGGTCATCATCAGCCTTGAGAGGACTTATTTTCCATCCTGGAGTTATAGATACAGATTATACAGGAGTGGTTAAGATCATGGTAGCCTCCCCTCGTGGTATAACTGCTATCTCTCCTGGAGATAGAATTGCTCAATTGATCATGTTGCTGAGCTTACATTACCGCTATGCAGCAAAGAATAGAGAGAGAGGAAAAGATGGTTTTGGGTCCACGGGCACGGATCTGACTTTTCTCTCCCTCGATTTGGACCAACGCCCCGTCTTGGAGTTAAAAGTTGATGGTAAAAAGATCCTGGGCCTTTTGTATACTGGGGCTGATAGGAGTATCATAGCAAAGAAAGATTGGCCTTCAGGTTGGCCTGTACAGGCCTCTTCTCAAACACTTCAAGGCCTGGGTTATGCTAAGACTCCAGATATGAGTACAAGATTATTAAAGTGGCAGGACCAAGAAAACCACTCAGGAGAAATGCAGCCATATGTACTTGAGCTCCCTATCTCCCTTTGGGGAAGAGACCTTTTAAAGGATATGGGATTTAAATTGAGTAATGACTATTCTGATTCAGCCCAATGTATGATGCAAGATATGGGATATGCTCCAGGCTTTGGAATAGGAAAATATTTGCAGGGGCGGAAAAGTCCCATATATATGCAGCAAAGACAAAAGAGACAAGGCCTGGGTTTTTCCTAGGGGCCACTGAGGAGGGCATTCCCATAACTTGGAAGACGGAGGATCCAGTATGGGTTCCTCAGTGGCCACTTTCCTCTGTAAAATTGAATGCAGCTAAAGATTTGGTGGATGAAAAGATGTCTTTAAAGCATAAAAAACCATCTGTATCTCCCTGGAATACACCTATCTTTGTCATTAAAAAGAAATCTGGAAAATGGAGATTGTTGCATGACCTGCGTGCCATAAATCAACAAATGCAGATCATGGGCCCAGTGCAACGCGGCTTGCCGCTTTTATCATCTTTGCCAGCCTCATGGCCCATTATAGTTATAGATATAAGAGATTGTTTTTTCTCCATCCCTTTGTGTGCCAAAGATAGTGAGAGATTTGCATTTACTGTTCCATCCTGTAACCATGAGGAACCTGATCAGAGGTTTGAATGGGTAGTATTACCTCAGGGCATGGCAAACAGACCCACTATGTGCCAACTGTATGTGGGGGAAGCCATTGCTCCCTTGAGAAAGAATTTTCCAGATTTGAGATGTGTTCATTATATGGATGATATCTTACTGGCAGCTAAGAGTGAACAAACATTAGATCGGGCCTATGAAGAATTAGTTCAATTATTAAAAAAGAAAAGGTTGTTAATTGCTCCTGATAAGGTTCAAAAGGAAAATGTGGTTGATTATTTAGGAGCGAAGGTTGGACCTGAAAAGATAATACCTCAAAAGTTTGAGATAAGAAAAGATAATTTAAAGACTCTAAATGATTTTCAAAGGTTGTTAGGAGATATCAATTGGGTAAGAGGCTATTTGAAGCTACCAAATTATGAAATAAGACCCCTATATGATATTTTGAAAGGTGACTCAGCACTTAATTCTCCTAGGCAATTTACAGAAGAAGCAAGAAAAGCTTTATGTAAAGTGGAAGAAAGGTTACAGAGTGCCTACCTAAAGAGATGGCAGGAAGGACAGCCCATTGTATTGTGCATATTTGCCACCTATGGTCAACCTACAGGATTGTTATGGCAGGACGGACCATTATTATGGACCTATTCAAAGATTTCTCCGAAAAAAATCCATAGAACATTATCCCACTGCACTTGATGCTTTAGCCTTGAATGGTATCCAACAATGCTTGCAGTCTTTTGGAGTTGCTCCTGCCAGTATAATAGTGCCCTATTCCAGTCATCAAATTAAGATTTTGTGTGGCACTGTAGATGACTGGGCAATATTGCAATGTAGCTTTGAAGGAGTGATTGATAACCATTATCCTAAGCATCCATTACTATCATTTTTTAAGGAGCACCCAGTGATATTCCCTAAGGTTACTTCAGCAGTACCACTTCAAGGGTCACCAAATGTGTTTACTGATGGCTCAAAGACAGGCTGCAGAGCCTATTTGATAGAAAGACAAGAGCCCGTGTTATGTCAATTTCAACCAGGCTCCCCCCAAATGGTAGAGTTGAAAATAGTAATTGAGGTGTTTAAAAGATGTCAATTTGCATTCAATTTGATCTCAGATTAAGTCTATGTGGTCAACGCAGTGAAAGTATTAGAATTGGCAGGTCCTATCAAGAATAATAGTACTGTATGTGCCTTATTACAAGAGTTACAAGTTTTAATCTGGCAGAGAAAAAGGTGTTTTTATATTCAACATATCAGAGCACATACAGGATTACCTGGACCATTAAGTGAGGGTAATGATAAAGTTGATCAATGGACTAGGATGACATGCATTTTTTGGAGCTCATTCCTGGACCAAGCCAGACAGTTTCACCAATTATTTCATGTAAATGCAAAAACTCTACAGCAAAAATTCCATTTGTCTAGAGCAGATGCTAGACAAGTGGTTTTGGACTGTCCTCAGTGTGTGATTCATCATCATCCTCCCATTGTGGGAGTGAACCCTAGAGGGTTGATGCCACTCAAAATCTGGCAAATGGATGTTACCCACATTTCAGAGTTTGGAACCTTAAAATATATTCATGTATCTGTGGATACCTGCTCAGGTATCATACATGCTACACCTATGAGTGGAGAAAAGGCTCGCAATGTCATAGGGCATTGCTTAGAAGCCTGGGCTGCATGGGGAAAACCACAGCAGCTGAAAACGGACAATGGACCAGCCTATACAGCACAGTCCTTTGTCTCCTTCTGTAACCAGATGGAGGTACAGCTTAATCATGGATTACCATATAATCCTCAAGGACAAGGAATTGTGGAGCGTGCTCATCGTACCTTGAAAGAATGCTTGCAAAAACAGAAAGGGGGAATAGGCCAAGGCTGTACCCCCAAGGAGAGAATGTCTTTAGCTTTATTTACTTTAAACTTTTTCAATTTGGATACTCAAGGCCGCTCAGCAGCGGAGAGACATCAGGATTCCCATGGTTCACCTAAAAGCATGGTGAAGTGGAAGGATATTTTGACAGGCTCTTGGTGGGGGCCTGACCCCATGCTAACATGGGCGAGAGGGTCTGTTTGTGTTTTTCCTCAGGATCAACAAGATACAGTGTGGGTGCCTGAACACCTTGTGAGGAAGATTCGTCATGAAGACCTTCCTAAGGATCCTGGTGTTAGTAGCAGTGAGTATGTCAGGAATGACCGAGCCGAGATGGGGGATCCTGTCGATATTCCCAAACCCGATGCCGGTCAGACATGATGCAACTGTGTTTCCACGCTTATTTAGCAGTAATAGAAGCTTAGGCTTACCCTACCTTCCCTTTGATGATCAGAGAAGCCCTATAGAGGGTAATAGAAATGTCAGCTTGAAGGGTAGTCTGTGCTTTTTAATGAGCTTCAATAGGTCAGATGATACAAAATCCATTAAATTGTCTCAGCAGTCAGCAGATTTTTTACCACAACTGAGGTTTGGGGGTAGGAGTGGTGGTTTGTTTTCAGGCAATGGTTCTCGCCTTGAAGGAATAAGTCTTACTAGGGATCCTCAGCAGACTGCCACCAATCCTTTTGATTTGTGGCTTTTGTGTGGGGTAAATGGAAGTTGCATGGACTTGGGACCTGTCATTATGCTTGGGGGAGGAATTTATCAAAGAGGTAATTTTTCCCTAGGGTCCGCTACCAAATTGGATTTTTCTAGCGGTAGTGGCTCTGGTATTTGGAAATCTTTGTTTCATTCTTACTGCAATAAGACCTTTTCAGCTTCGCCAGTATGTCTCTGGCCTCCTTTTCTGTGGATTGTAAGTAATGGGAGTGCATCCTTAGGTGAAGAAAAGTTAGTATGCACTCCGGGCACATGTTTTTATGCCCTATGCTGGAATGCCACAGCCTTTCCTGTGGCTGTGGTGACTAGAATGCCTCGATATGTACCAGTTCCTGTAGAGGCTCCTAATACCATGATGCTATTCAGGTTTAAAAGAGATTTTGGCATCCCTGCAGCTATTTTTACTGCCATCACTATTGCTGCTGTGGGAGCTACTGCCTCAGCTATTGCCTTGTCTAGTTCTATACAGACTGCCAATGCCCTGAATAACATCTCAGCCACTGTGGCACAGGCATTGGATAGTCAGACCTCTATGAATTGTCATCTCAAAGGAGGCCTTATGATAGTTAATCAACGCATAGATTTAATACAAGAACAGATTGATTCTCTTTGGCAACTAGCACAATTGGGGTGTGTGTGGAAAATGCAAGGTTTGTGTGTTACTTCCATGCAATATCAAAATTTTACAAAGGCTGCTAATTTGTCTAGACAATTGTCAAAGTTCCTCTTACAGGATTGGTCGGCTGAATTTGAAAATTTGATGAGAGAGCTGAGAGCAACAATCGTCCACATGAATTCCACTCGGGTGGATCTGAGCCTGGCTACTGGCTTGACTTCCTGGATTCAGACGGCTATGGATCATCTTAAGGAGTGGGCGGGCGTAGGCTCTTTGGCGATACTGATGATACTAGCCTGTCTGGTTTGCCTATGGTGCATCTACAAAATGAGAGCCACACAAAAGCATAATGCAGCCATGATTATACAAGCCCTTGTCGCCATTGAGGCGGGCCAGTCCCCTCAGGCATGGCTCGCTGCCGTGAAGCCTTAAAATTTCACTGAGCATAGTCCCTGCCCACTGAGGTATTTGTTCCACGGATATTAGGGTCTGGCAAGTCAGTGACGGAGTTGACGCATAAGTCTCGGCCACCTAAGACAGGGCAGTCCCGAGTGGGGAGGCTGACCCAGAGACGGGTAAGAGTTTGAGCACCGCCCTCCTACAGGCTCAGGCCCACTGTGAGATCCACAGATATGGGGATTACGTAGCCTTTCCAGGGACTTCTACCTACTTTTTTTAAAAAAAAAGGAGGAACTGTAGAGAGCTGCGATGTGCCGCGCCTTAAAGATGGTGCCGGTTTCCGCCTTCCACCAGCCCGACGGTGAGCGCTCTCAGTGGTAAACAAGTCCATATTTGGCAAAGACCGCTGATCTGGCTTGCTGGTCGAGGGGGACGGGACAGTTCATTGCTATGATTATAGATGAAAGGTTGACACTTGAAACTCCATAGTTTGAAAGGATCACAATCTACCCAGAATCTAGTAAATTTTCTCTTTTGAATTTGTATGCCTTCAGATTGATGGTGGATAATATACACAACAAAATGTTTTGTGTGTCAATAAACAAATCATAGAAACTCCAGCTTGTAATACTCTTGGAAATAAGATCACACATGGACAATTGAGTTTCTGTAAGGAAGAAAACCCTTACTTTTTGTCATTTACAGGCTTACCTAGTCCCTTAAACTATTTAGTTAAACATTTAAGTATGTCCTGAAAGAAAGATGAATTCTTTCTTGTTTAATGTTTTACATTTTATTCTTTGAGAATTTCATACATGTATACAATATATAATGATCACATCTACCCTCCTTATCCCCACTGCATCTCTTTCTGGACCTTCTCAACATGTATCAATTGGTACAATAGAAACCATGACTGATTTTTAATTGGATTTATTCATGTTTTTATTGTTTGTTTCATGTTGCTGGTAATTGGAGTGAGGGCCTCATCATACCTACATCCTCAGTCCAAAAATAAAAATTTAAGTGAAACTTATTTAACAGTCTCTCCCAAGGCCTACCCCATCACCACATCTAACTTCACTATGTCCATTTACATCTTACTGAACATGTTCTACCCCATCACCACAACTAACTTCACTATGTCCATTTACATCTTACTGAACATGTTTATGGAACATTTATGGTTTTTGGATCAATGACTATTTTGTGCATAAAACACTGTATAAATTTATAATCATTGCCTCTGGTCAAAATATTTTTTTCTTCTCTCTATTTTAAAATATTTTAAATATCTTAAAGGATATGTAAAAAGTGTTTTATTTAAATGGAGTATCATGTGATGTTTGATACATGCTTTATGTCTAATTTAGGTCAGGCCAAGCATGTATACTTAAATATTCAATTATTTATTGCCCTTTTATGATACAAACATTCAAAATCTTTTCCTGTAGTTCTTTGAAACATGCTGTATTTTATTGTCTTTATGCATAGATACCCTGCTGGGCACTAATACATCAGAACTTTTTTCTCACATCTAACTCTAACTTTGTACACATTACCATGCCAACTAGAGTAGCTCAGATTATATTTCTAAAGCATAGGACATATGATATAAATTTGTGGGAAACAATTGCACTTTATAGTAGAGTGGAGTAAGTTTTACCTCTTAAAAATCTGCAATTTAATAAACATTTGGGAGTTTCTGTTACTAAGGAATCACCCAGGACTTTGGAAGATGAGGATGGGTGCAGAAATGATTGCATGCTCTCTCCCACTGCAGTTGGGAGTATACAGTGGCTAAAAGTTTGCTGTTTAGTCCAAGACAGATTTCAATTAGAGCTCTAGCTTTCTTCTTAACTTGTACACTTGAACTTGTACAAATTATTTAAATTATATAACCCTCAAGTGGTATATCTATAAAATAGATTAATAGAAGACATTCTCTTATAGGGAAGGTTGTTGTGAGAAATCAAGTATGAAATATGAAAATCATTTAATAATTGACCAAAATGGATAGGCAAGAATTCTTTTTTTGTTGGTTTGTTATCTTCTGAATCTAGAGAGAATGCAGGCATATATAACTTTAATAAATATGAAATGCACCAAATGGTAATTGAAGTAGAAATTAGGGTTGGGAAGGTAGAAAATTTTCTCTTAATGACTAATGTGCTTTCATGAATATGTCAACATTTGTTGTTGTGTTTCATGCATGCAAAAATAAAAAAAACAAGGAAGAAAGAAAATAATAGTAAAACCAGTGTGGTAGATAGTTAGTTTTAATTATCAGCTGGACTCAATCTACTTGGGATAAGGGTTTTTGAAAATGTCAGTGATGGAGTACCATAATTATACTAACTAGTGTAGGGAGATCGGACTACTGTGCATGGTATCATTCCCTGGGCTTGAAGATTCAATTCTAGACTGTGAAGGAAAGATAGGAGACTGAACTCTAGCATGTATGCATTGAACACACTGTGTTCCTGATATGGATGCAATGTGACTAGCTCCCTCAAGCTCATATTGCTGTGACTTCCCCATCACGATAGACTATTTCCTAGATCTGTGAGCTAAAATGAACCTGGTCTCTCTTTAATTTGCTTTTGTTAGAGTATTCTGTCACAGCAACAGAAAAAAAACTAGGACAGAATTGGATAGTGTAAGTATAGTGCACAGTCTTGAAATAACAAGAGGAGAGATTTGTGTGCTGGAACATTGAACTTTGCTTTGAAGAATAGTTTTGCTTCATTAATGTTGAACTAAGAAGTTTAGAACATTCTTAATAAAAGAGCAGCCATTACTCAATTGTGAGGACAATTGCAATGCAATAAAATACAGTAGGATGTGATTTTTTTTAAATGTATGAAATAAAATTATGATGGCAATTGTTTATGTAGATTCACATGCCATTACTAGATTCATGAAAATTTAAGCTGACTGTCAAATTTAATTTGACAACAGTAGAAAGACATTCTTAACAGAAAAAGGACTAGGTTCTCCCTTGAGACCCTGTGTGTTCTCAGGACTTGATGAATTATAAAATCAATAAACAAAACACTGCAAGCTGTAGGTAAGACAGTGAACAAACTCTACCCCACCTTAGGTCTCCTTGAACACCAACACCTAAGTTAGATCTCTCCTTCCCTTCCCTCCACCAATGCCCTGCCCTACCCAACTCCCTCAGACTCTCCAAGCTGCTCTGAGCAAGGGACAGTCTCTCCAAAGGACATCTTCTAGACTGCATCTCCTGTGATTTGCTGACCTCACCCTCAGGACTACACAGATGGGATTTCTCCCTTTCCCTGCCCCCACCTCACCTGTGCAGACCAGTGTTTTGGGACAGAGCCAGCTCACCTGAGCTGAGAGCTATGCCCCAAAATCCACTTTTCTTTCCCTGCCCCACTGGAGGTGACAAGGCCTCACTCCCGAGGAGCATCCAGCTCCATCTTTGGGACCCTGCACCACCTCTGGTCTCCTTGAACAGGTTAGATCTCCACTTCCTCCCCTCCACCAGTGCACTTCCCAATACCCTGGGACCCTCCAAGCTGCTCTGAGCTGGGGGAAGTCTGTCCAAATGATATCTTCCGGACCTGCACCTCCTGCGATTTGCTGATCTTCACCCTCAGGGCTACATAGGACTATACAGGACTGCACAGGACTATACAGCCTGTGTAGAGCTACAGGTCAACAAGATTATAAGGCCTCCACACCAAAGCTCCTTCCTTGGCACCAAGTTCAGAAGGCATCAGGAACAAACAACTAAGGAAAACCAGATGGCAAAAAGCCAGCGAAAGAACAGAACTGACAAAAGTCAGGGAAATATGAGTCCAACAAAATTTACCCATACTAATACAGAAAGCCCTGACCATCCACCATGGCTGAAACACAAGAATATGATGACAAATCTGTACTTATGAAAGTGATAGAGGCCTTAAAAGCAGAAAACAAATCCCTTAAAGAATTTAAAGAAGCAACAATCCTACAGATGGAAGTAATGGAGAATTCCTTTAAAGACTTCCAAGCTAACTCAGTCAAACAAAAATGGGAAAGAGACAAAGCTATGAAAGAATTGCAGGCAAAGACAACCAAATTGGAACAGGAAATTTATAAGACAGTTCAAGACCTGAAATTGGAAATGGAAGCAATAAAGAAAACACAAGCAGAGACAATCCTGGAGGTGGAAAACCAAGGAAAGAGAACAAGAACTACAGACATGAGCATCACCAATAAGATTCAAGAGATGGAAGACTGAATCTTGGGAGTGGAAGACTCAATTGAAGTAATCAATAGAACAACCAAAGAAAATGAGAAATCTAAAAAAATCCTCAGCCATAGCGTCCAAGAAATCATGGACTCATTGAAAAGATGGAACCTATGAAATATAGGCATAGATGAAAGAGAAGCTCCCAGACTCCAAGGCCCAGGAAATATTTTCAACAAAATCATAGAGGGAAATTTTCCAAACCTAAAGAAAGAGATGCCGGTAAAGTTCCAAGAGGCATACAAAACTCCAAACAGATTAGATCAGAAAAGAAATTGCTCCCACCACATGATTGGTAAAACTCTAAATATTCATAACAGAAAAAGAATACTAAAAACTGTAAGAGAAAAGGCCAAGTAACATATAATAACAGACCCATCAAAATTATACCCGACTTTTCCTCAAAAAGTTTAAAAGCAAGAAGGGCATGGTCAGATCCTACCAGCCTTAAGAGACCACAGGAGTCAGCCCAGAGCCAGATGGTTTCAGCACAGAATTCTACCAGACCTTCAAAGAGGAACTAACACCATTACTTTTCAAACTCTTCCACAAATAGAAACAGAAGGAACACTGCCAAACTCACTCTATGAGGCCAGTCACCCTGTTTCCTAAACCACACAAAGACCCAACAAAGAAAGAGAATTTCAAACCAATTTCCCTCATGAACATAGAAGTAAAATACTCAATAAAATACTTCCAAACTGAATCCAAGAACACATCAAAAGTATCATACATCATGATCAAGTAGGCTTCATCCCAGGAATGCAGGGGTGGTTCAACATATGAAAATCCCTTAATGTAACCCACCATATAAACAAGTTGAAAGAAAAAAAAAATCATGATCATCTCATTAGATGCTGGAAAAGCATTTGACAAAATACAACATCCCTTCATGTTACAAGTCTTGGAGAGAGCTGGCATACAAGGACCATACCTAGAAATAATAAAGGTGATATATAGCAAGCCAGTAGTCAACATCAAATTAAATGGAGAGAAACTTAAAGTATTTCCCCCCAAATCAGGGACATGGCAAGGATGCCCACTCTCCCCACACCTTTTCAACATAGTACTTGAAGTTCTCGCTAGAACAATGAAACAACTAAAGGAGATCAAGGAGATACAAATTGGAAAGGAAGAGGTCAAAGTATCTCTATTCACAGACGATATGATAGTATATGTAAGCGATCCTAAAAATTCCACCAGGGAACTCCTACAGCTGATAGAATCTTTCAACAAGGTGGCTGGATACAAAATTAATTTAAAAAATTCGTAGCTCTTCTTTACACAAAATATAAATGGGCCGAGAAAGAAATTAGGGAAACAACACCCTAGACAGTCACAGGCACTGTCATTAGAACAAAATGGCAGCCTACAGATTGGAAAAAGATCTTCACCAACCCCACATCTAACAGAGGGCTAATATCCAAAATTTATAAAGAACTCAAGAAATTAAACACCAAGGAACCAAGTATAACCCAATTTTTAAAAAGGGGGTATAGAACTAAACCAAGAATTCACAAAAGAGGAATCTAAAATGGCTGAAAGAAACCTGAAGAAATGTTCAACATCCTTAATCATCAGAGAAATGCAACTCAAGACAACTCTAAGATTCCATCTCACACCTATCAGAATGGCTAAGATCAAAAACTCAAATGACAGCACATACTGCGGATGTTGTAGAGAAAGGGGAACACTACCTCAGTGCTTATGGGAGTGCAAATGTATACAACCACTATTGAGATCCACAAGCAATGGTTACCTGTTAGTGGGACACTCCATCCTAGTGGAACTGCCATATATGCCCCCTGTGCTAGAGGAAGTTCTTAAACCTCATGTGACTAAGGAACTGTGCGGGATTGATACATGGAGGCACCCCACACCGGAGGGATGGGATGGGTGGGAGAGGTGGTTGATGGGTGCGACCAGGAGGGGGTAGAGGAAGGGGATATTAATGGACATGTAACTTGAAGTAATAAATGAATGTTTAAAAAAAGACACTAAGCAAATTAAAGATCTCTTAATTTTAATTATCTATTAGACTAATAAAATATTGCCCTCTGAAAGGTAAAAGCTTATAGACCTTTTTAGAATTACTGATCCTGGTGTCCCACCCAGGTGCAGTTATATCAAAATCACTTGATATAAGATTGGATAAGCAGTGACATCATTCTTGATCATCTATTCACGAAGGTACAAACAGATAACTTAATTGTTTCAATTTTTCATTCCCTTTCTCTACAAGCATGCTTTGTGGATAAGCAATTCATTGAGGAAAAGCTCTGCTTCTCCACAGCATGCTCTCAGGTCTCCCAGGGGGCAAACTTCCATACTCAAGCACATATCAAACCACTGCTCCAATCACATTTGCTGATGTTTTCTTGGCTAAAGCAAGGCACAGAGCCAAGTCCCAAGTTCATTTAGTTGAGGACTATAGAAAAAAATACTTCAGGGAGATGCTATTCCTTCAGGGAAATTGTTTAACAACCAACCAGGGTCTCATGTTTATTTGGTAAATAAGTGATGCTTTGTGGTTTGAAGAACACTGGAAAATATTCTCTGTCATCTAAGAAGTCACTGTCAGCATTTGGGTCCGTTGAATTAAGACTGCAGTTTGCTACTGGAGTTCACTGTTCTATTTTCTCAAAAGAGGTAAATAAATGTCTGGCTCCTTACAGAGCAACTAAACTAAATCAACTCATAGTTGAGTAGCATTGTCTGCATTGTGTACTCTATTTCTAGCAATGATGGATTAGCTTGTGGATGGCAAAACCAGTAGGAGTAGTAGTTGAACGCCAATGTCTAGGGAGTGGAATTCCAAGGAGAAGGAAACTTAATGAGCTTTCTACTTTTTTCTCTTCAGAAGTTTCTTTTCTCAGTCTGGCATGTAGGATGCTTGCCAGTAATTGTTTTGTCCTGTAGTCTTTCAGTGAAAGCCTATGGGAAACAGAGTTTCATTTTAACATTCAGTAAACTTTTCTCTCTCTCTTTAAACTTTTATTTAAAATATTTTACATCCTCCCCACCTAGAAAACAAGCAAGCAAGCAAGCAAACAAACAAACAACAACAAAACAATCAAAAAACCAAAATGACAAAAAAAGCAACAAACATAACCCCACAAAACAAAAATCAAAACAGGCAAAAGGCCAACAAGACAAAAAAATGTCAAAAAAAGCAAAATGAAAAGTCCACAGAAACACCATTAAGTCTGTTTTGTGTTGACCAAATATTCTTGGCTATGGAGCCTGTTCTGGAGTGTGGTTGATATACCCAGTGAGACTCTTGGAAAAAACTTATTTTTTTTCTTTGCCACAGCAGGTATGGATTGCAAATAGCTTCTTGGTTCAGTTGGTGTTTTGTGTCTACTTCCCCCTCTCAGGGCTGGGAGCCCATCTGGTTTGAACTTGTACAGGTCTCATGTGAGTTGCCACAGTCTCTTTGATTTCATATGTTCATCAGTCCTGTTGAGTCTGGAAGATACTGTTTCCTTGGGGTCATCTATCATCCATGGCTCTTGTTATCTTTCCACCTTTTCTTTCTCATATAACCCTGGGCTTGAAGGGAGTGCTTTGGTGAAGACATCCCATTTAGGACTAAGTACTCCAAAGTCTCTCATTCTCTGTACATTGTTTGGTTGTGGGTCTCTGTGTTGATTCCCATCTACTACAAGAAGAAACCCCTCCCATGTGAGCTGAGCAAGGCACTGATCTATAGACATAGGAATATGTCATCAGGAGTCATTTTATTACTATGTTCCTTCAGTAGAATAAGAGTGTTAGGTTCTCCCCTAGGCCCATGGCCTGTCTAGTCTCAGGTTTTTGAGAACTTCAGTGGGTTTTTCTCATGTCTCACCTTCAGGAAACTACTTGCTACTCAGAATTGTTTTAGATAAGAACCATGTGCATTGGAACAGGTCCTTGTTGATGTGATCACAGCTTACTCTTTCTTGAGGAGAGCTAATATTATGGATTAGCATGTGATTTATCCATTTAAAATGTATGCACTATTATTATCCATTAAAAGATATGCACTATATTCAGGGGACACATACTAAGGAGGTACTCTTTGGTGATTAGAGAAAAGCAGCACCAAACAATATTACACTTAATGATGATCTTGCCTAATTCAACTCTAGTTCATCTAAAATTGAATATAGTGATTTACTATGAGTTTCTTCTGATGATCAATGTTTGCTCTAAGCTTTGGAGCAGCACACTGACTTTCTTATGTTAGCTGAGTGTTCAGTATCTAGCACTTTCCTACTCAGGGGAGAGAACTTGTTTGCCCTTTGAGCTTCCTTCCAATCCTCTTTTCCAGTTGGCAAAGGCAGTGGGAGAAATAACAAGCCTCTGTGTTACTTTGCAGATCTTAAGTTCGAAAGCAATTTCCTCAAACCACCTCTTCTTTTCTCCAGGAAAGCTTCCATTGGTACACATAATTGTTATAAATGCTGACTTCAATCAGATGCTTAAAATTATCCATTAACTACTAAAACAGGCAAGTAGCTCCTTTTGAAGCAGCTCTATTTTTCTAGGGCTACATCTCTTTTTATTTTTGGAGATGGTTTTTGAAATTTATTTTAAAATATGTGTTTCCAAATGAGCAGGTGAAGGCATTGTTGAATGTACTGGATGATGAATCTTCCCAGGGAAGGCTGAAAACTTTGTGTATTTGCATAATTCAAATAATCTCTAAGATCATATACATGTTGCTATACACTTCTCAGTTGGTGAGGGCAAGAGGAAGAGACCTCGTGGAGTTCTCTGGCTTATATATCCCATTATCTCATGATCCTTGGCAATCTCGAGGGTTCACGGGACTTCCCTTGATGTCCAACAGTCTCATTGCTTCTCACAGCAACAGAGGTCATTTTAGGAACACCCTTTCAACAGAGCATATAGTCTAGTCCTAACTTGGCTTTGTCCAATTCAGCAGGTTAAAGGAACATCAAGCTCCTCCTTATGTGCTCCCAGATGCTAATTCACTAATAGGCCTAACTTTTAGCACAATACTCAAACACCAATTTCCAAAAACAAAACCAAATGTAAAGAGATTATTAAGCAAGGCAAAGAGACAAGGTGTTTGAATCTGAATGGGGCAGACACAGCAGCAAATAGCTTTGCAAGGGTCGATTTTAAGAAGGGGAAAAGGGTGTGATCTGTGTTAGAATGAGCTAGGAAGTGTTGGTAAGTTCGAATTGGTTATTTTAATTAGGTTAGTCAAAATAATGAATTTTGATTTCTGGATCTTGACACTTTAATAGTTGGGCCTTGGTAATCGTCGGTCTCAGGAATGAGTCGGTGGCCAAATAATGGAATAGAGCCAATGTAATCTAATAGTTTGGCAAGGGGAAAAGTAAAAGGAAAAACCTGTTGGCACTGTTTGCCATGCTCAGGCCTGTGTTTGCCATGATGGTAGAGCATTTCAGTAACTAATTCAGTCTTCTTGAAACTTAATATGTGATCCTGTATGAGTAGATGTACTGCCCTGGGGGGTTGCTTGTAGTTTAATATGTTTGACCCACTCAGAACTTTATAGATATATCAGCAGACCTGATAGGTTAGAAAATTATTTAGAGTTGTATTTTCTGAGGTAACTGTGACCCTTTTACATTCTAGGAAATAATTTTAAGTACAGGAAAGTAGAATAGGCCTGCACTGAAAGAAGACCCTTTAAAGACAGTCTGAGAAAGGAGAATCCAAAACATGTAGACCTCATGGGGACCTTGTGAAAATACAGGTTCTAATTTTGTATATCTGGGTCTAGGTATGAGTTTCAGTGAGTCCACAGACAGCACTTTGAGTAGAAAGGCACTAAGATTAAAGAAATTGTATCTGTGTTTTGTATCAATCGTAATTCAGTTTGCCCATTATAAAGCTATAGAGGCTGCATATGAGTTGGAAACTAACACTAGAAGGCTCTCTTTCCAGGTGGTACATCAATAGAATGGTATGCTTCAGCTTTAAATATTCGAGACTTGCCTTCTTCTTATTTCTTTCAAATATCTTGACATTTGCTTAAGTAAGTATTGTCACTATCAAATGGTGGCCCCTAATTTTGTCCTTTGCAAATCCTCTATGTTATTATTCAGGCCTTTGCTTCAACTCTGCTCTGGGAAGTTGCCTTTATCAGTTTTACCAGGTGGAATCGGTACATATGCAGAATTAATCTTCATAGCCCATCAGAATTCAGTCAACATCATTTAATCAGGAGGACAAGAAGAAGGGAGACTGACTGGGAGGAGAAGTTGGATCCCAAGGCCACATCCACTTCAACCCACAAGAAAAGGCACTTTCTTCTCAGATCTTCTTACAATGGGTATTATCAGACTTTCGAAGTGTTTACCCATGGGAGAACTGTCTTCCAGGAATAGAGATTGAAATCTTATCTTTCTATACATTTTATTCCAAAGAATATTGCTATGGCAAAACATTTTGGAATTGACAACTTGTCTTCCTGTCCATTTGTGATTCCATTTGAGAATTAAAGTGTGGAAGATGCTTAAAGGGAAAATAAGTTGACACGTTTTCCTAATTGTGGTAAAATCTCTAAATATATTACTAATATTAGAAGCTTACTTGGTATATTTATCACATAAGCAGTTATGTGTGACCCTCAAATGAATGGCTGATATTTTTTTCTTTTAGTAAAGGGAAAAGTCATTTTCAGATTAAGAAGTGGTTCATTTTTTTAATGAAAATTCTTTCAGTTCTACTGTGCAGAAATAAATCATCAAAGCTTTCCTGGTATTGCTGCAAATATTTTGTACTTGTGCACTTTTAAAATAAAAGTTGAAATCATTTTAAAGTTGATCAATTAGTCTTCAGCAAGGTTAAGTACATTTGGGTATTAGCATGCTATTGCATAATACAGTGAGCTGAAAGAACAAAAAGTAATTGGGTAAGTTTAAAATGTTCATAGATTCTTTACTTGCAGGCGACCTTGAAGAAGGCAATAAATAGGTTTTCTTTAATGTGTTAATTTTTCAGTCAAGGGAACTAAGAAGAAGTTAACTAACTAAATTCAAGGTCTGAGTAAGCCAGATGAACAACAGAGAATCTACTGTCCCATATCATCCATCACAATAGCAGTTATACTTGGGAGAAATTTTATTGGGGAAAATGTCATTTTGAAAAACACATCTCTAATACTGATATTATGCATTGTTTTCCTCTTTCTGGCAGGAATAATACTTCCTTCTTGTCCAGTGAAACAAGAAAAGCAATTGTAGTAGACAGCTTTTAATGTGTAACTCAATTTTGTCTGATCTATATCCACATATAATAGGTTGCAGAATAATTCTCAATCTGTTATTGGTGGGAGAATATTGCATAGGTATAGGTAAGTACACACACACACACACACACACACACACACACACAGAGAGAGATTGAGAGAGAGAGAGAGAGAGAGAGAGAGAGAGAGAGAGAGAAGGGGGGCTACAATCAGAACTTTCTTATTTTGCCAGGCTGTCAGCAAGGCATGCTGTGTGACATCAACATCTGTGCTTGGCATGCTCAGAGGGAGGGAGAGCTCTCTGTGGGGTTTTCTGACATCTCTCTATGGAATGACTTTAGTGCTGATGCTCACGTTCCTCACTTTGGGACCCAAATCCATCCTGGCACACATCTGCAGAAGAAAATATTAGCTTACAGTGTACCCAAGAGCAGCCTTTTTGTGGACAGACTTCTGGCTTCTTCAGGTGAGGTTAGTCACCAGCATGCTTGTGAATATCACAGAACAGAGAGGGAACATGGGGCGCCTGCTCAGGTTTCTTCTTACTTGGCCCCCCCCCTCCATGTATTCTTGGGAGTTAATCTTTATAGTGTCCCTCCTTGTAGAACCTTTCAGCTCCTCAAATGCCTGAGACTGAGTATGTGATAGATGTTATTAACAATTGCTTCTATGGGCTTAGTCTTTGGCCTTGACTCCTATCTTCCAGCAAGGTATTTTATTTGTACACCAGGGTGATCTCTGCTTAGCAAGTCTCCTACTGGAAATTTGATCCCATTGTTGGGTCAAGTACTCAATAGTCTGAAAATTATGATAATGTACCAGGCAAGTTTGTTAGAGAGGGACTTTGAATGCAATGGTGCAAGTGGTTTGAGAAATGTAAGTAAGTGACAGTATGTTTTTAAAGTTCTATAATACTTCACCATCATTAGCATTCTTATATTGAATGAAATTGTGTTGAAAACCCAAACTTTTTAACAATTGTTCCCTAATAGTAATACTAGTGAATAAAATTTAGATTAGAAATGAAGTTCACTCATTCTACACTCACTAATGAATGATTTTTTTAAAAATCAGAGGTTGGAATCATGTAAAATGAAGTTTGAATAGTCTATTTCATAAATGATACTAAAGAATTAAAATTCGTTTGGGCATTGATTTGCACATGAATCAAGATTTACTTTTTTAAGTTGTATTTTTAAATAATTCAATATAGTTTATTGAAAAGTACAGTTTTCCCCATTGTACTTCAAGGGTCAATTTTGATACAAATCATGTCCCTATACATGGGTGGTCTTGCTTTAGATTCTATTTTGTTACATTGGCATACTTGTCTCTCCCTATGCCAGTGTCATATAGAATTAATTGTAAAATTAAATTGTCTTACCATTTGACAGTCTCCTCTGACTTTTTGCTTCTCCAAATATTCCATAGCTATTTCTGGCCTTTGAATTTCCATATACATTTTAGCATCAGTTTGTGCATTTGTGTAATGACTAAGATTACATAAAATTTTCAGATCAATTTGGGCAGGAATGCTGCTGTTGTAATCTAGAGTCTTTTAGCCCACAAATATAATGTATCTAAAAAGGGCTTAAAGATCTATAATGCATTCTGATTTTTGTCAAATCAGGCAATCAATTCAGTACCGGATACATCCTGGAGTATTGATTGACTCTAGTACCATGCCCCATTCTTGTCCTGTTCTGCTTTCAGAAGCCTAGGACCAAATATAATGATCATTTCTTTTGTGTATGTGGGCACCTTCATTTTCACAAAAACTCCATGCATAACACCTCTCTATTACATACTCATTCAACATAGAATAAAAAAAAAATACAAGCTGTGATGATTTACTTGCTCAAGAAATGTGAATTACAGTGGAGCTAGGCACACTATATCAAGAAATAGCTTTCACAACTATGGCCACAATAGTATTACACGTCCCCAGAAATACAAATTGTAGAATCTCAGAAGCATACAATTATCTCAGAAGTTTTAAGATTAGCTAGATTGTGGTGGATGTGGGAGGATTTGGCTCTGTGTGGCTCTCATTTTCCTCCTAAGAGCAGTGAGCTATCCAGTATGAGTTCTTTTGGAGATATCAATTTTGAAAAATCTACTGCACCTTTCAACTCTTCTCCCTTCCCCTCTCCTCCCCTCCCTGCTTTCCTTTCCTTTCCTTTCCATTCCTTTCCTTTTCTTTCCTTTCCTTTTCTTTCCTTTCCTTCCCTTCCCTTTCCTTCCCTTCCCTTCTCTTCCTTTCTTTCCCTCCCCTTCTCTCCCTCTCACCCCTTCTCTGGTGTATGTGTATATGCATATACATGTGTGCATATGTGGACATATGTGGAGACCAGAGGCTATTTTCAAGTGTCTATTCTCCATCTTTTTCTGAAACATTGTTTCTCACTGAACCCAGAGCTCACTGACTCTGTTAAGTTGGATGGCTTAATGCTCCAGGGATCTGCCTTCTTAGTGTTGAGATTACAGATGCACACCACTATACCCTGGCTTTTGTGTGGATACTGGGGATACATATCCACATCCTCATGATTTTTTGGCAAGTACTCTGCCAACAGAGCTGCCTTCTGGCCTCCAGGCTTTTATATCTTGATATTCAGTTGTCTAACACAACTCAGTCAACTAAGTGAGAATCAAGGAGTGAATAAGTACATTCTTCCCTCTGAAATGGAAAGATTAATGAATAATCTTTAACAAAAACTCAATATAACATCATTGGGAAATTTTGTAAATTCTTAAGACTTATAATGTTGCTAGTTGTTGGTGTATAATCCAGTACTGTTTCAATCAAATACCAGAAATTAATGGGTGTTTTCATGCCACCTTGAAAAGTCTTTTCTTTAGGATGTGTCTGTACAGTATATATTTCATCAGTGATATACCATATCTATACCCTTACACATAAGCCCTACTTATTACTGGGTTAAGTTTCCATTCTTTCACAATTCAGCAAAAGTCTTTCTTCTAAAAACTTCACAAATTCTAATGTTGGGTGTTTCTGAAATGGTTTCCCCTGGATTTTAATAGCATTCACAACATATTTTAGTTCATTAAAGCATCTATACATTAG
>CAJQZJ010000406.1:304161-326301 GCA_907164525.1 Lophiomys imhausi
CTCTTGGGAACTCAAAATGTTATAGTTTAAATCAAAAGTAGAATCTGGCTCTAAAAAAAATCTTGCCTTTATGTTGTTTCCACCAGTTTTATGTAGTATATCACCTTAAACAATCTTCATTTAAATATTTTTAATTCAGTAATAGAACTAAAAAACAAAATTACATGAAATCTGAGCCACACTGTGCAGGGGGAACACTCAGACTTGTATTGAGGAAGCAAAGAACATTCAGAGCTATAAGCTTGGAATCCTTTGATACATCATTAATAATCTAATTAAGCAGTTTTGTAAAGGGGGGGTCTTGGAACCTCATGGGTTATAGGAATTGAGACTAGGAGAAAAATAGGGATGGAAGTAATTAGAGAAAGACATGAAGAACATTGGGAAAAGAGGAGATGCAAATTAAAATTTCAAGTCCAGCATTCCATGTCTCTTTTTGACTTAGAAGCTATGGGAAATGTCAAGAGAAGGTTTCTGTGTCATATTTATGTTAAAATTGTCTTAAACCTAAGGAAATAGCTGTTTGAGTTTAAGACACAGGTGAAGCCATAAGAGAGCAAACTGTGCGGATTTTCTTCTCTCTGAGAACCTGCCCTTGCCTCTGTTGGCCTATGTCCTTTTAGGGCCACCAAGAGCATCTGAATATGATCAATAAAATACTAGGGAGGGCTTTGGTGAAGACAGAGACAGAGACTTTGATTTTCCAGTTGAAAATGGTAATCTCAGTCAGCCTTTCTTTGACATTTAAAAACTTTGCACTACTCCCTTCCAGTCTTTACTTTCTCTGTTTTTCTTTCTTCACATCTTCATTGACTCAGTCCCTGCTTTTTTTAAATGTACATACTAGAAGACCTTTAATTGAATTGACATGAGTGCAATTCCTAGCCCTCCCTAATTGTTTATGCCTTAAAACCTAGTGCTGTCTAAATCTAATACTTAATCTTTGCTACTTAGTCTTCTGAGAGAATTTACCTGGTCCCTGAAATGGTTCTGTAAGTTTTTCTTTCTTAAAGTACTACTGTTAGTAAATATTTTCATTTGTCTGAAAGTTGTTGCTTTCTTGTTCATGTTTTGTAAAGGAAAATAGCATATATATAAAACCCTAGGTCAGAAGCTATGTTCCTTCACAATATTGAATAAGAATTTTGGTTTTGCTATTTTTGTTCTAGTAGTATTGCTGATAATTCATCTCTCCAGTTATTTCATAGTATTGTTTTTTATCATTATATATATATATATTTGCTTTCTTTTTATGTTTATTTATTACTTCAGGTTACATCTCCATCACATTTCCCTCTTTCCACCCCTCCCAGTCCTGCCCTCTCACCCTCTACCCCTATCCCTTCCATCCCACTCCTCTGGAGTGGAATGTCCCTACATATTAGTCCCCACCCCAGTTCAGCTGTCATATGAGGGCCAAGAGCCTCCTCATACACTAGAGACCTACAAGGCAGCACCACTAGGGCAAAGTGTCTCATTGACAGGTAACAAATTTTATGTTCCAGTTCCCTTTGGTGTATTGGCTGTAGTATATCCTGTACTATATGGCTAAAATCCAATTATAAGTGAATAATGCCATGTGCAATTTTCTGAGTCTGGGTTAGCTCACTCCATCCATTTGGCTGCAAATTGCATAATTTCATTGTTTCTGTTGGCTGGGAAGTATTCCATTGTGTAAATGTACTACAGTTTTTTTTTAATCCATTCCTCAGTTGGGGGACATCTGGGTTGTTACCAGTTTCTAGCTATTACAAATAAGGCTGCTATGAACATAGATGAGGAAATGTCTTTGTGGTTTGGTGAGGAATCATTTGGATGTATACTCAGAAGAGAAAGTGGGGAAGAGCCTAGAACTCATCAGCACAGGCAACAACTTCCTGAAGAGAACACCAACAGCTCGGGACCTAAGACCAATGATCAATAAATGGGACCTTATGAAACTGAAAAGCTTCTGTAAGGCAAAAGACACTTTCATTCAAACAAAACTGCAACCTACAGATTGGGAAAAGATCTTCACCAACCCCACATCTGACAGAGGGCTAATATCCATAATTTACAAAGAACTCAAGAAATTAAATGCCAGGAAACCAAACAATGCAGTCAAAAAATGGAGAACAGAACTAAACAGAGAATTCACACAGGGGGAATCCCTAATGGCTGAGAGACACTTGAAGAAATGCTCAGCATCATTAATCATCAGAGAAATGCAATGCAAGACAACCCTGAGATTCCATCTCACACCTGTCAGAATGGCTAAGATCAAAAACTCAAATAACAGCACATGCTGGTGAGGTTGTGGAGAAAGGGAAACACTCCTCCACTGCTGGTGGGAGTGCAAACTTCTACAATCACTATGGAAATCAGTCTGGCAATATCTTAGAAAACTTGGAATAAATAGCTCTACCTCAAGAGCCAGCCATAGTATTGTTTTTAAAAGTCAGTTTCTAACACTTTTTTGAGACAGGATTTCTCTGTGTAGCACTGGCTTGTCCTGGAACTTGCTCTATGGTCCAGGATGGCCTTTAACTCAGAGATCCGCCAGCCTCTGTTTCCTAAGTGCTGGGATTAAATGCATGTACTAACATGCCCAACTGATCTCAAAGTTTTAAAATGTGAATATATTTCATCCTTCCTGAGTCTCACTGAAATCCCTAATTCTGATGATTCAAACTTTTCATCAATTCTGAAAAATTTTAGCCGTCATCCTTTTAGAAATTTCCTCCTGTGGATTCTCTTATTTTTTTAGACTATTATTATATATATTATTTAATATGTATGAGATAGCGAGCCCTCTTATATCTTTCATGTATCTACACATCTCTTTCATATTTTCAAATACTTTGTCTCTGTGTCTTGTTTTCTTGGTGAGACTATGTCTATTCCAGGTCAAAATTTTTCTCATTTGTCATATCTAATATGACATTCAGATGATTTACTAGCTTCTAAAAGTTAATTATTATACTTTTCTTTTATAGACATTATATTTGTTTGTGTTTTGGATAAATTATGGATCAATTATGTGAATAATTTATGAATAAGCAGGTGAATGTATAAAGAAAACGTATTCTATGCATTTCTTTTTATTACCATTCATAATTAATTGCTAAAAGAGTTTAATACATATATTTGAATGCTGACAATTCTAATATCAGATGTATTTTACTCTCTTACTGATTGCTTCTCCTAGTTCATACTCATAAATTTCCTGCTATGTGTTCTGTTATTTGCATTAGCAGATCATCTCCACAATAGTTTAATTGAAGGAAAACCTTGAAATATGTGTTAAAGGTTGTTTTCCCTAAAGTGAATTGTTCCTTATATTGAGATACTTGAGATTGTCAACTTTGATTAATTTTAAATAAGTTTTTGGCATGAAGTGTTTTGATTATGGATTTACTATTAATTAGTATCATACATTTATTATATTTTCCTACTACTACAAATTCTATAATTGTATGTTATATTTAATGTCAAGTTTCAGATAAGCATGTTTTCTAGCTATTTGTATTTTTGTACCACACTGCATGGCTCATCCCTTAAATAGACTTTCATTCTTCAAGGGTTCTAGGCTACCTCTCTCATTCTCCCATTTCCCCAAGGTACCACTAAAACTTCAGTCACAGATCTGTGAAATCAAAAGATACTCCAAGGCACTGTGCTTTTAGCGCTTGGATTTTCCTATGAACTCATATCTTTATGCTTTAGGGCCCTGAGAATTTCCCTTAGGTCATGGTTATTTTATCTTTTCTTGAAAAACACATACATTTCATCCATAAATTTGACACATTTTACGGTGAGAATCTTTGCAGTCCATCTAATCTTCATTACTCCACTAAAAATCTTGGAAGACTACTGCCCACTGCACCATGTTTTCTTCCATGTTAGTGATGCTCTCTTCTACAGTTTGGTGAGAGACATAGAACTAGTAGAATGTGCAAAAATAAAGACTGTATGACTCCCAGAGCTATATTAGAGGAACTCTAACATCATCATCTCTCTAAAGTCACTTTGCAGTACTTGCTGTGGGGAGCCATTTCCTAAGAACTCAGTCATCATGATTTAAGAAGCTGAGCTTCAGGGAAAGAACATGCATGTGTTTCCTGACGTACTGTCCCCTCTGAGCTCCTACTCAGTACCCTACAGCCAGTGTAACATTCCAATCATGTAAGCTAACAACCTTGGAAGTCTAGCTCAGTTGAACCTTCAGATAATTTAAACCTTAACTGATCCTAATATCAGCCAAAGTATTAAGAAAGCAGGAACAGGGTAAATTAATTTGACTGTGACAAGGAAGACCAAGCCAACAAAAGATGAATAGTCTTCCTTCTTTTGTGTTCTTTTTAACTGAGTTACTACCATAAGGTGCTGACTAAATTAAGGATGTTTTTTTTTTCCACATCAATTAAAGCAATCAAAACAATTCCTCAATCGATGCTACTTTCTTGGGTGATTTTAAATTGTGGCAAGTTAACATTTAGAATCAACTATAACTCTACTACACGTGCATTGTGAAGTAAGTACAGAACTGTCATACGATGTTGCTCTAACCACTCCTGAGTATGCACCAAAAGGAATCAAAGTCAGAATAACAGAACACAAAATCAAAATCAGAATACAATAGAGATACCTGCATCCTCTTATTTATCTCACCATTGTTCACACCAACCAAATTATGCAGTCTAAATGCCTGTTAGTAGGTGAAGAAAATGTATTCTATGCATATATACCACAAATCAAGGATCATTGTGTTAAGTAAAATAATCTACTTATTCTTAAAGATAAGTATCACATGTTGTTTGTTTCATATGTGGAATCTTAATAAAATGGAGAGAGAGAAGAAAGAGAGAGATAGAGATGAGAGGGAGAGAGAGAGAGAGAAAGGAGAGAGTTGGGAAAAGAAAGGAATAATAAGGAAGAATAATTGGGGGATAAGATCGAAATGTGTCATATGCATTGTCACAATGGAACCAACTACTTTATATAATTTATATAGGATTTAGTACACACACACACACACACACACACACACACACACACACACAGGAATAACAGTCATGAATTCAAGAACAGGTAGTTGGGGGAACACGGGAATATTTGGAGAATGTACATGATTCAAATGCAGTATAATGGTATATAAAATCCTCAAATAAAACAAAAGAAAAAATAGTTGTGTTAAATTAGTATGTTTAAAGACAGTTTATTACATAGCAATGCATTGCTAGAACAAGGGCAGACACTGTAAGCCACTGAATTAATTTGTCAATATGTATTATAATATGGTGTCCCAATATTATAGTTCACCTTGATTTCCCAACTTTCAGGAGAGGATAACTTAATTTTTCTGTTCATATATTATATATATATATATATCTGTCAGCCACTATGTGTGTATGGCAGTTGGTTAGATAATTAAAACAAATAACAGTTACTTTAGATATTAATTCTAAGAACACTGAGAGAAAATATAGGGATACATGATAGAAAATATAGGACACATAGCACTTGAATCAAATATCTTTATTACCATAAGATGACAAAAAAGAAACACTTGGCTGTTGATATAGTTCTATTATAATATTTTAGAGAGTTGAATTCATTAAATTTATTGATGACACTTGAAACATAAAAAAAATATTTTATTAAAATAAAGTTTTGAAAAATATGTGCCATAAAATACCACCAATTGAGCAAAGATATATATATATATATATGTATATATATATATACACATATATATAAGGTAACTGGCAAATGGGCACTATAAAATAATTTATACATATAAATCAGGGAAAAGAAACAAGTTTTTTTTAATCAATAAATACGTATTTGGACTTCAAAATCCAATCTGTAAATATATTATATTGGCATTCAACCACATTAGTCATCAGACAAATGCAAACTAAAATCAATATGTGATGGTTTTTAACAGTCTCCGGACTGGCAAGAATTAAGAATGCCACTTGTTGGTAAGGATAAAAGTCATTAGACATTTTCTGCATAACGGGAAGACTACAAGTTGTTACTACATATCAGGATACAACTTGGTAGCATCTAACAAAACTGAAACTATGCATGCCCTGAGAATTAACAATTCTTTTTCCAAATATGTACCCTAGAGAAACATTGCACATATACAGCAGAAGAAATGCCCAAGAACATTATGTAGCATTATTTATTGGACCAAAAAAAAAATCCAACTAGAAAGAACCCCAAATCCCACCATTAGTGGAATAGATAAATAAATTGTGGAATGCTCATTGAGTGAAGCTTCAGAGCATGAAATTGAATGAATTTTTGCTAAGTGTAATAACATTATATTGACTAAATAAAGAAAAATGCAGAAGAACCCAATTTACGAACACATTACATTAGGAGTACTACATAAGGTTTCTGTGTGTGCTAAAATAACAAAGTAGAGAAAGAATAATAGAAGAATATTTAGTATAGAAATCAAGAGAGAGTACAATGGATTAGTACTCAGGGGTTTATAGAGGTACTGGTAGTTTTCTTTGTCTTATAGGTTTTCTTTTTTATGTGTGTGTGGGTGTGTGTGTGTGTGTGTGTGTGTGTGTGTGTGTGTGAGAGAGAGAGAGAGAGAGAGAGAGAAGAGAGAGAGAGAGAGAGTATGGGTATGCATGTGCCACAGTGCATGTGTGGATGTCACAGGACAACTCTTGGGGACTTTGCACCATGAGTTCCAGGGATCAAAGGGATCAAACTCAAGTAGTCAGGCTTCCATGCAAACAAGTTCAGGGGCTAAGCCATCTTGTCAGCCCTGATTTTCTTTGTCCTATGCTATCTGTGGTCACACAAATACTAGGTTTTTTATTCTTATATGAAAGTTATCTATACTCCAACATATATTTTTAAAGTGTTAGCAACAGAGTTGAAAAGAAATAGAGCACAAAAAGAAGTCTGATAGATAAACCAAACTCCCATGCAAGGAATGAGTCTTGGGCACAAACGGCTTAAATATTAACTATTATGAAGGTGGAAATGGGATGACTCTGTCAGTTCACTTGATCTGTGCTTACTCAGTGTTTTAACATTTTAATCATAAAGTAATAGTCCATTATTCTAATATAATGTTTATCATGAAGCACTTTGGTATACAACTAGGTAGCTTATGTACTGGATTACTTGTTCTATTTTCTTTCTAGATGATATGCCATGATCATTGGTATTACAGAGTTACTATGTCATTTCCCTAATTCATAACATATTTGGGAGGCTAACAAGATTACTTTTGTGAACTTGTCAAGGTAAGAATCAAAATTTAGATGGAAGAATACATAAAAGAATATTCACTTGTAATATTTCTAGGGTATCAATAAGTTAATCTCCCTAAAATACCCTAAAATTCTACTTCCATCATATTTTCATCTTTACATACACAAGTCCTTAAACACCACAGGTAACACTTTGCATCATTAAGTTGAAAACATATACTTCACTCATTTAAGTGTTTAGTCTCTATTTGTTGGCTGGCCACAAATGAATTAACAAGTTGTAGAAATGTCATCTCTGATTCTTACACCACTTCAGCTACCAAAAATTTCCAATACAAAACTGTTGTTATTTCATTTTGAATCATTTACTTTTCTTGAAATCACATTTTTAGAAATGCTTTAATTCAAGATAAGTCCAGAACAGATGTTTTGTGGAGTGAAAGTAGATATTAGATACATCAGTAAGAAGGATGTAAACCCTGAGAACTCTCCAAAAGAAAATTTCAGTAGGACATTATGAAGAAGAAAGTAACATGAAAAGTAGTTTCAAATAAGACCTAGGAAAATATAAGGCATGTGATGTTGAAGCCGTCCTTTTGCTTGTTATTCCTTATTTTCATTTTTTTTACAATATGGCAAAGAGGAACTTTTCTAACATGGTTAAATATTATTGCATTGAATTTATCCTCCAGTTTATTCTTTGCCTTCTTGTTATCTGCATTTCTCACTTTACCCAATAGAGCAGCAATCATTTACCATGAAACATGGCTGTAAATAGAAATTTATTTCAAGTTGGGCGCATTTGTGGTCTGTGAATACTGAACACTAATAAATTGATGAATTCCAGTTCTAAAATGATGTTCAAGTAATTTAATCCAGAAATACTCTGGACAGACATTAGTTGTCTGTTTGAAGCCTGGGAGAGCAGCAATTTCACATTTAGGCTTCTTAGCTTTGAATCTTGTGGTTCTGCATACTGGGTATCTCTGTGCATTCCACAGAACACAGGAGGAAAGGAGCAAGCTGTAGTTTGGAAGTGTAGAGTCACTTCAGTCCTTGGCATTCTTGCCCAGTGGACAATGCTGACCATTGAAGACTCCCTTCAGCTTTTGAATACCAATATTTGCAGAAGTCTACAGAAATGAACATGTAGAGACTATCCTTCCTTCTTCACCATCCTGCTCTCATTCCTATCTTCTCAGCAACTTATATAATATGAAAGAAAGGGGGCTCCAGAATGCCTTTCACTCCCAATATAGTTATATAAGGAAATACAGGACATATGTGTCAGTGAGTTAATGTGTGAGTCAAGAGCTGTTGTGAACTCTGCTTAGGTCTGAGAGAAAGACCCTCTACTTAATCAATACATTTGTAATGGTTAAATTTTTGGGTCAAGTTGACTGGCAAGAATTTTCTAGGAACTGGTTGAATATTATTTCTGGTGTGTTGTAAGTATATTTCTGGAGGAGATTGGTGTGTTAGTCAGTAGGATGAGTGGGGAAAATCTTCTCTGGATGAAAGGGAACAGCATCTAGACTGCTGGATATTGTACTGCTTTGAGATATCAGAACTCACCCTGGAGTCTCAAGGCTTGGACGCTGGCACTTGTATTAGTGGGTGGTGCTCTGGGTTTTCAAATCTTTGGTCTTGAACTAAATGTTAAACCATTGACTTTCCTGGTTCTGCAGCTTTATGACTTTGACTTAGTCATAATACTCATAATACTAGTATCTCAGAATCTCCAACTTAAGGTAACCTGTCACCTATTCAAAGTGTTTTAGCCTCTGTCATCATATTAACCAATCTCACTAATAAATCACACACCTAGCTATTTAATACAAGATTATAGATAGTTAAAAGGCATTTTTTCATACTTATCTCATTAACTATGTGATTTAAAAGGTATCATAACAATTCCCTAATCCAATGTCACAAGACTTTTTTCATCTTAAAACTTATTCAAGTTTAGAGTCATGTGAGGAGACCTTGCTAAGGCATGTGACTCTTTTCTCACAATTCAAGAGGATTGTTTTACTAAACTAGAGTTAGCTTTATTATTTTTGTAAAGAAGCAATTCCCATCAATTAAAAATTTTATGAAACATCTGGGTGATTTATTAGTTCAAATTTTCCTCTAATACTCAGTTGTGTATCAATTGTAATTTAATGCATTCTTTTATAACCTCCACTTAATCTTTTAAAATGGAAGGAACAATGCTCATTTCTGAGAAGAGTTTACTTAGTGTCTTGATGAAGGATATTTATGAATTAGACATCTCACTGGCCTTTCTTTCAAGAATTTGTCCCTGAGACTTGAATTTTTATTTTACATTGATAACATTTATGTGTATATGTGTGCTTATTTTAATATAATGGTGATCAAGCCACCATCAAGACAAGACATTTATTGTAGTAACATAAGAATATGGTTACTAAAAATGATATAGATATGCAGTGTTCCTCCAGTGACTTAAAGAATAGTGTACCATAGAAAGTATACCCTTATCACTTGATCATGAATGCTAGGGAAATTTAATGAAATGACATGAATGTTAGACTCTTCTTTGGAAAAAAATGTGGGCATCAATTATTGTTCTGCCCTGAAGTGTGAGTACTTTTTAAAACTTTGAGATATTATTTACCTGTTAGATATTTTTAAGACTAAGTAGAGGATCCTGACATTCACCTAAAACATATATATATATATATATATATATATATATATATATGTTTAAATGTTTTCAGATATATAATGATTTAGATCAATCATTGTGTGCTTATCTTTATAGCATTATATGGTAGATCAAATATTCTCACATTTCTGACAAGAAAAGTACAAAATGAGGGTGCCACATGCTGTCACCAAATGGAATTTGGTAAGTTAGAAGTGTAGGAGGATTAGGCTTCAGACTTTTTCAAAGCTCCTTAGTCTTACTGTCCTTGAAATTAGAATTGTCCAAAGAAGAAAGTCAAAATATGAATTTGAACAGCCAGCAGATGTCAAGAACTGAAAATAAGAACCTGAATACTTCCTTGGCTATGATTTCCTGTGACTTTCAAGAGTATTCTATATAGAAATATTTGAAGTAATAATATTGTCTACATGTTATACAACATAAGAATGAGGTTCAGAGGCCTTAAATGGCACATGACCAATGAGTTTTAGAAGTAAAACTTAGTTCAGGTAGGTTAGATTTGTAAGCCTCTACTTTTGTTTGTTTGTTTGTTTGTTTGTTTGTTTTTCCCCTCTAATTTGATGTTTATTTCATGTTACAATCTTATGGTCCACTTAACTTGATTTCCTTTCAAATAATCATAATCTTAAGTCTTTGATTTGTAATATATAATTTTGTAGAACTATTTGTGGTCATATATAATTATTTATATTGTTTTATCTAATCAGCATTTCTGTGTATACATTTGAAATTTTACTCTACTTAACCATCCGTATTATTTATTATATGTATGGGTATTAGCACTGAATATATGGGGGTACAAAAAAAGACTGAGTCTGCTATCTCTATTCATTGTAAAGCTTATCTAAGTGTATAAATTACTGTGAAAAGAACATTCCTGAGAAAGTCAACTCAAAAAAGGAAAGAGATATTTCTGGTTCCTTGTTTCAGAATTTTTAGCCAGTGGTTACTTGATGGTATCTCTGTGGGATTGTGTTGAGGTAAATCACCATGATATAGATTATGTGATACCATAAATGTTTTTTTAAATTTTATACATCATGGAAGGCACACACACAAAAAAAACAAAGAATAGGATACAAGGTATAGCCTTCAACGACACACTCCCAGTGACCTACTTCCTCCAACTAGGACCCACTGCTTACAGTCTCTATTTCCTCTCAGTAGAACATTCAATTATGAACTCATTACTAGGTTAACCTGTTGATGAGATCACACTCTCATGATCCAGTCATGCTCCCCAATCTCTGTCTCTGATCATTGCATTGAGAGCCAAACTCTCAACACTGTATGATTTGAGAGGCATTCCATAACCGATGCAGAACATTAGGTAATCATACCTGAGTATTCATGAAATGGCAGCATGGTACAAGGATCAAAGTTGGGAAGTACTAAAATTCCTTGTAGTATGGAGAGCTATAGAGTTGTGTGGGTTAAGGAAGTCTTTCACAAGAAAAGAATTTTTGAATGTAGTTGACCATTCCTTGAGATCAAGCAGTATAGCAAGCACGGGAAACTAAAAATGGTTAGAAAGGACAGGCTGAAAGGGGACAATATGAGGGACAGTATAAGTATAGCCAGATTATATGGAACTTTTACACCATGTTAATTTTCTTGTTGTACCCAAAGATCAGTGGAGAACCACAGTAGTAATTAGAGGCCATGCATGATGAAATTCTAATTTTGATCCTTCATTCTGGTTGCAGCATATTGAAAGAGGTTGTTAGTTCTAGTAGACTAGTAAGATGGCTAAAAGAACAGGATAAGTATCTCACAACTGGGGTTGGAGAAGTTAAGATGGAGAAAAAAATGAGTAGACTTGAGAAATAATTGGAAGGCAAATCAATGGGCTTTGTGAAAACCTCATTGTGGAGACTGATGTAAAGGACAGCTCAGAGAGTGTGCTTTATCCATTAGTTGGTGGCAGTGAAGTAGATACCACAGAATAAGATCAGAGGAAACTTTGAAACATTTTATTTTAGCAAGAGATGAATTTGAAGACATTTAGAGATATAAAACAGAAATTATCAAAGAAGCAGATGGATGACTATTTGTGTGTGTGTGTGTGTGTGTGTGTGTGTGTGTGTGTGTAATTTACAGAGAAAGACCAAGGAAGTTATCATATCAAAGAATTACCCAATAAAGATTCAGCAATTCTAACAAGTTCTATTACCTAGTGGTGATGCTTCTGACTCGCAGTCACACACTGAGTAGCAAGGCTCTGAATGACCTTTTGCCAGAATTCTGTGCCACTCAGACAATGAGACTTTCTGAGATGAGACTCTTGTCTCAAAATACAGCAGTGCCATGCATTCTGCTTCCATTAAAAATCAATTCCATGCATTTGTTTTCATCATTCTTAAATTTAGAAAGAGTGACTCATTTTAATCAATCAATCAATCAATCAAACAAACCTATATGGTGGAGTATGAGCCATCCCTGCACTCGAGCTTCAAATTTGTTCACTTACAAGTTCAACCACATAGAAACTACAGACCTGATTGTGTCCTTGCAGATTTGATATTCCAGCCAAAATAAAATTCCCAGAAATGTGTCTCTTCAGCTCATTCTATATGTAAAAAATATCATGAGTTGTGTGTGTGTGTTTAAGAATAAGAATATTTCAAAAATAAAACAGAGATAAAAGTAGAAGAAAATTATTTGTCCCAAATATAAGATTGTAATGATGCTCAAAGTAAAACATTTTTAATGCCTTCTTTCAAAACACAAAGCCATGTTATATACCAGGAGAGTGTAAATATAGTGAGTTACAATACAGAGACACTCAAATACTAGCGCAAAATTGTGACACTATATTATTTTAAATTTGGCAGGTAATTTAGAGAGGATCTAGGTTACCTTCTTTATTTTACCTCTCAGTTTTTCTCGATTTGGATTCCATCCTTTTTAAATCACAGAAAGAACTCTCATTCAATTTGCCATAGAATTCCCTGCAACTAAGGCCAAAATATATTTATCTGCTTTTATCTTACTTGACATTTCCATGGTATGTACTGTCATTGATCTTTCCTTGTTTCTCAGAATTTTTCCCTTTGTGACAAAGTGAACTTTCACATTGCCTCCTATTCCATCTTCTTGTCAGACATACCCTTTTATATGTGGCCTACAGACATTTGGTTTCCCAAAGGCTACATTCTAGGACCTCATTTCTTCTCAGGCCTGCAGTAAGTATCAGAATTTCCACTTCGGTGGGATCTTCCTCTGTTTTAAAATGTGAAAAGCTATTTTTTCCTCAGAACCTATCTTTGAAACAGTACAGAATGCTTCGTTACTTTGGTCTGATATTTAAACCAAGCCAAGGATAAGCCTTTCATTTATGAAATGAATGTAACACTAGTGCATTCTCAAATCAGGTCCTGTGGTAGAGTGCCAAGGTCAGTAAGGTGTTAAATTTCATAGACAAATGTATGTTTCTCACCTACTTCATGGTAGCACATATTTTCAAGGGCTACCAGTTACTAGTGTTCAATTATGTCCCCTTTCTCTTTTTATTAATAGTATTGGTAAATTCAATTGGAGATAGCAGGCTACCTGTTATACTTTTTCTACAGAACTTAGAAACTTTTGTTATTTTCAGTCTCTTTAGCCAATATGGGAGAAGAAGAGCAGCACTTAATTATTCAACCCTTTCTGGTTATCCACACCTGTTCTGTACTGTAATGAGGAGGTGAAACTATGCCCCCAGTATCACTTTTCTTTGCTCCATTTCTGTCATGGAGTCCTATTCAAACCTTAACCAGATCAGGAAAAGATTGCTACTGCCCCCTGCTGGCTCACCGTGTTTTTTTTCCTTTTCGTATTTCATCTATTACTTGAAGATGCCCAAAGATTTTTAAGCCACTGAACAGTGCAACGAACTTTCCCAAGTAGGAAGATAGAGCCGTTGGGAACAAGAGGATAAAATCAAAACAAAAACACTCAAGAGCCATGAAAGGCAGAAATATGTACTAAATTAAATTGCTGATATCCACGAACCTTTTTTTCGTTTTTTCTTTTTTTTTTTTTTTACACAAAAGCTTCTATGGCGAGGAAATGTATCCTACATTTCTGCACTAGACTTCTCTTTACCTCTGGCTTCCACTGACCAGATGTTGACTTTCCATACCCCTATTATAATTTCAGTACTCTGGATCTTGTTCTCTATTTGCCTAGTTTACTTTTCTGATGCCTAAGCCTCATTCCGGTCTCTTCTGTTTCAAACTCCTGTCCCGCCTACCCATACACAGGTCTAGGAGCTCAGACCCCAGCCTCTCTCACCTTTTCCCCTCTACTCAGACCCTTTTCACTTGCTCCTTACCAAAGGACCAGTCACTCTTTGCATTTCAACAGCAGGCGCATCTCCACTTGAATGCCTCTCTCCGACCCCCGCCCCAAGCTACTGAAAAAGGAAACATGCGCACTTCAGAGCTAGGAGCTCTCCGAGTGCTGAAATTTATAGGCTGGGTAAGATCACATCTCCGTCTCTTTTCTGTAGCCCTCATTCCAGCACAGGATCTCAGCAATTTTTCCCTCTTTCCCTCAAACACTCCAACACACAGAGTCCTTTCTTCTCCCTCATTTACAACTTCTTTTAGAAAGAGAACATTTCCTAAAGAAAGGGGCTTTGCTGAATAGAAAAGATTAAAAAAAAAAAAAAAAAACAGCTACTGCAGCCCGACTTCCAGCATGGCATTGTCTCCAGTTCCCTTTGCATGGTGATGTGATGCGATTAAGGTAGTAGCATTTTTGTTATTCAGGAAAAGCAGCTAGGGGATTCATCAGTTCTGAGCCTTT
Source organism: Lophiomys imhausi (assembly GCA_907164525.1). NCBI lineage: Eukaryota > Metazoa > Chordata > Mammalia > Rodentia > Muridae > Lophiomys > Lophiomys imhausi. The sequence continues at coordinate 318,880 of CAJQZJ010000406.1, forward strand.
GTCTCTCCTGAGCTAACTGATGGTTATGAGCCTCGGTTTGACCTGACCATGATGCTCTGGACTGGCACTTTTTGTTTTTTCTCAGCAAACTGTACAACTCCAAATCTCTTTTTGATTTTCAAGGAAACTAGATTCCTGCCAGACTTTGAATCTGGACAATAAATAGACACTTTGTCCTAGTCTTTCTGGAATCATTTCGGGATATTTCCCACAAGCATCACAGGAACAGGAATGAACCGGCAGCTAGTGAACATTTTGACAGCCTTGTTTGCATTTTTCTTAGGGACAAACCACTTCAGGTAGGTGAAATGATTTTGCATGCTGTTATTTTCCACATGAAAACTGTTTGAAAGAAAAGTGTGCGATGATCTGTTTGTCTGTTTCATGCATCTTACTATTTTAATGTTGAAGAGGAGAATTTGGTCTCTTTTGTTCATTTCAAAAGCTTAATTATGGTGGAAGGGAGGCAAATGTTCATAAAAGCAAGTTTCATGTTGCATAGCTGCACTCTATGCATTCCAACACACATTTTCACAGTCAATGTGATTTTAAGAATACATTAGTGAGTTGTGTGCTCTTTATATTTCTATATAAGTTTGATATATTTTGCTGTCAATTTCTTCTCTAAGTAATTTAAAGAGATTATTGGGCACTATGTTCTTTTTTTTCCATGTGGTGGAAATGATTGAATTAATTTCCCAAGAGCATACTCATTTTATGTAAAATAAATAAGAACCCTGATTCTTGGCCAACTTGGGACTTCTGTTATATTTCACCAACTAGGATCATACTATGAAGTCTATTATTTAGGTTTTTTTCCAAGTAGCAAATATCTTTATACAACTTCATCCTACTGTTCAGTCTATTTGAGAATTGATTGCATATCAAAATTTAATTAAAATGACATTTTTGTATTTATGCCTGTATGAGAAATGGGGTGTGTATAATTAAAACAATTGAGAAGTCATTATTTGCATGCTTGCATTTTCTACATAATTTACTAATTGTGAAATCAATTGATGCTTCAAAAATATCAATTTTATTGTCAGTGAGTGAAATAGCCAGTTAATGGCATAGAATCTAAGACATGCTAGACATTAAAAAATGCTATTAAAGCAAAATATAGGAAATGTAATGTTTTACAAGATTTTATGCTATTTTTTCACAGAACCAAGAAAAATCAAGCACATAGACATAATGCTATGGGTACTGAGAAAACCCACAATGTTCCTTTCAGGTTTACACCTCTTACTATCATTAAGAAAGATTGTAGGTTGGGTTTTTATTAGAGTCATCACCATCATCATCATCATTACTATCATCATCATCAGCCTCACTCCAACCACCATCATAATAAAATAATACTTGATTAATCAGATGAATCTGCATATGGGAATGTGAGTATTTCTGGATGACTATATAAATTTTTTAACTCCTACCAAATGTTCATATCATCTTTGCACTTAAAATCAATGCCTCTGATTTGAAAAACTGGTATGAATGTTGTATTATCTTAATGTCAGAATTAATAAATCATTTAAAACATATCCGTATACATACACAATATATACATATATATTACACACAAACACTTTAGTGACATTCTGTCAACTACCAATGCATTGCAAAAGAATTTATTTTGTTATAAACCAAATATGCCATTTTTATATGATCTTAATGACTTCTAATGGATATGAATATCTGAGAAATGTTTCAATCATCATTTACTGATTTTGAAACTGTAAATGGTCAAATGATTTACAAATGATATTCTATTAATGCTTTATTGGAGAGTCAGCATGCATATCTTCATATATGAATAACACCTGATAAAATATTTGAACTAACATACTCCTTATTAATCTATTTTAAAATGGTAGTAAAATTCCAAGTGAAGGTTCTGTTTTTAGACAACACATTAAAAAAGATAATGCCTGATAGCTGCAACAGAATGGTGGCAAGTGAGAAAATATGAGTGGTATAATTAATTGAATTATTAAGTCCATCTTACTATTACACATTTCTCATAAAAGATAAAAATAGTCTTAATGCTGAAATCCTGTAACAGTTTTTATAGTCACAAGGAAATTATTTTACATTATCACATGAATTTAACAAACTATCTTCAGTTCTCTGGTAATCCTAAAAACAAAACCTTTGTATGTCCATAAAATCTGGAGCCTGAATCTATATACATTAGTCCACCTTAAACAAAATATAAAGTTTAGAAACTTGGATGACATTACTCAGGTTTCATTCTTCTTATCAGTTGAAGTTAACTTTAAAGAATGGACAAGTTTAGAAGTTGATCAAGACTTCAAATTTGTCTCTTTTTCTTCTTCTTAGTATATTACATATCTTTGCCAAACTGTGGTTAAAATGTAATATATTAGTTCTCAGAGGATGAAAGTGTAATTCTTACTAAAAGAGTTAATAATGTGTTTAGGAAAGCTTTCTGCAAAGACCATGACTCCAGGTCTGGAAAACATCCCTCGCAGACCCTATCGCCTTCAGATTTCTTGGATAAATTAATGGGAAGGACATCAGGATATGATGCGAGAATCAGGCCAAATTTTAAAGGTAGGTTACAGTGAAAACTTATGTTACAGCTTTGTGAAATGCCTCAGGTGTAGTACTACTTTGCACTGAAGAACTTTTTCAGGCTTATTGTAAAAGAGGATTGGCACGTATGTCATTTGTTTTATTTGGCATTCTTCTAAGTTATTTCTAGATTTAAACATCTTAAGTTTTACCTAGCACTTGTTATGTTCAAAAACTTTCCCTGCTTTGACTCTATTCCACAAGTAACTCTAGTGACAGAGATTATTGTCACAATCCCCATTTTGTCTTAAGTGGGACTGTGGCTGAAAGTGAGTACAAGAGCAAATAATAGACTTTCCTTGCATTAACAACTATTAAGACACACACCAAGTTCAATGGCTACATCAAAATACTCAATATTTTAAATGTCTATGTCAAATTAAAGCTTACATTTTAATATATTGCATGCTATTTTGCATACTTTCAGGTCTCTAACTTTTAGACTCTGCTAGAAAAGTCTTTAATTTAATATATTAGATTTTTTAAATTCCTAGTTACTTTAATATTCCAATTGCTGATTTAAAATTATTTACCTGAAATTAACAAAACAAAAGATTATAGGATTCTAAAATACACCTATCAGTGATGGTGAATACTTTCTTTGTTTAATTGGAAGAAAACAGAAGTTTAATTTTGTTTTTTTAACATTAAAAAATACAGTTATTATTAGTCTGTAGAAGTGATTGGTTCAATCCATTTGTTTCTTTGTATTCTGAATGAGAAAAATCTATCTTGAAAAAAACAATTGTTGGTAAAATTGAATTGTTCTGATGCCTTTGTTTTAATTCATATTTTAAATGGCAAATGTAAATAAATTATTTAGAAATAATTTATTTCTAAATTATTATGTGTAATATAATGTACTGTGAAGTGTTTATGGTATTTTATAAAGGGAGAGACTTTGAATCTATTATGTAGAAATTCATGCATCATTTTGGTTTTGCTCATCAATAATTTAATTATATTACTTTCCTTGAGTTTTGATTTTTATTTTTGGAAAATATGAACATGAAAACAAAATTCTAAATTTATTTCTTCTTCAAATGTAATGCCTCTGAATATGCCCAGTTTGATCATATTCTATAAGTTACATATAATGTTTCTGACAAAACAAATATACTTTTAATTGAAAATGTTGCTAAAAAGACAACTAAATTCAGTTGTCCTGAAGAAAATCTTTAGGTTCATTCAATTTTCTACAAATTTGTGGCCACTGCTCAGGAACTCAATATTTGAAATGAAGTTATATGATTAACAAGCCAAGATTCAGCTTTCAATAGGATTGCTCACTCACATATTTAGAGTCTAAACCATATACACAATACCAAGTGCTGTGGAAAACTGAAAGATGCAACAGGTGTATGGCCAAAAAATATTCAATATAGAAGATGTTACATGAACAAGTATAGTATTTGAAATAAATATTATCACGGGGTAGTATGGATAAAATACTAAAAACTCTCTCAAGGTGGAAAGATAATTTCCTAAGCCATTCATAGAAATCCTCATTTCATCCAGACAGGAAAAACTGTTCAAGTTCATAAATATCTTTGCCTGATAAGACTGATTGCTTATTACCATCAAATAGTAGTAATACAAGCATTTGTGTGACCACTATTTTTAATGTGCACATAGAATAAAGTATGATTTTCACAAGTTTTTTCTCCCTCTACTGTTTCTTCTGTGCATGTCACTCTACAAATGACACTTACGGCTCTAAAAGATAAATGAATGAAGAGGTTGGGGTTAGCAGTGCAAAGTCATCCCTTTGTGATCTAGTCAATAAAAGTACATGATTTTTAAAGGACTTGTAAAAGATAAATGAAGAGAATATCACTTTTGATTCTAGAGTGAATGTCACTGAGTTTTGTCTTCTTCCCTTAACTCTCAACTATAATAAACACTATTATTCCTTCATAATCTCATTTAGATAGACCATTTTTATTAGGTCAGGTTAATTACGTGACATTTTCCAAGGTATTCTTTATTCTAGGAAGCTTGGTAATTCAATGTAAATGATTCTCTAATATTTTGAGGTAAAATATTTTCTTATCCTTGGCACTCTAATGGAACATTATATGTCTTATAAGATGAGAATGCATATTTATGTCTTATTAATCTATCCTACACTGTACTTAAGATGGCAGAATGGTATCCTATTTTACATATACACACATGCATATTTGACAATATAAGGCAAAGAACCCTTTCTTTGTAGTAGAATGAGAAAATAAGAAATGAGAGAAAGAAATGCAGGTTAAATTGTAAAAATTATTGCTTCTAATTAACTTAGTAGTTGTTGAGAGTAGAACTTTGAACAGCAATAGATACAGTGACAAATACAAATTATCTTAAATTAGTGGCAAGAAAGAAATTAAAATCGACATATAATTGGGAACTTGAAATATCAAGAACCTAGGGGGAAAAACCTACAGTATTTATATCTATTTGATAGCATATGAGTGAGAATTTTTATATAATATGTGGAAATAAGGAACAATAAAGAGATGTAATTGCATTTAGAATAGGGAGAGACTCCTAAAGCAAATTGGCTGTGATTATGATAAACATAATGATGATGATGACATTGATGATAATACTTATTAAGAAGAAGAGAGAGATACAAATTTTTACCACAAGAACAAAAGCCAAAATGAAATATGTGCTACTAAAGTAAGGAGAAAGGCTACTCTATGAGTCTTAGGAAATCATAGGATATTTCTCTGCTTTCCTTGCTCCTTTGCATTGGAAAGAGGAAAAACAAATGCAAATGCATAACTTTTTCCTAATGTAATGCTTTTTTTCCCCAATGTACTTTCAAGTCAGTAAAATATTGCATGTCTAGTCCCTGTCCCTGATGGGCTTTGAAAGATGTCATAATGGGCATACATATACAAAGGAAGATAGATGCAAGCTAGGAAATGAAACCAGAAATGATTCAGTCTTAGTCCCTGTAATTGAGAGACATTCATAGAAACTACAGGGAAAAATAGCTTTTCTGATGTGCTGAGGCAAAAGTGTATAAAAAAATCATGAGTGAGAGTTGTCAATTGAATTCTGTCTGTAAAATCCATAGAGATGTGAATCAGATTCCATCAAAACTTAAATTTTCAAATTTCCCTGTACAGATAAAAACACAAGTAAGCCCATTCACAATTACCTTACCCTAAGACCACAGCAAATGTTGATTCTGTAACAACAGAGATGCCTCTTTCCTCCACTTTGGTGATTTATCTCATTTTAGTTGATTTATTATGGTTCTGTTCCATCATTCTATCACATTTGCCTTTGTCACTATTATTGTACCTTGAAAATGTCACTTTCAACATTAAACTTTAATGAAATGCTCAAACGTGGATAAAATGCATTAGTTCTATTTCCCTCATTTTGAAACAAAGCCTTTATCTATTTTAATACAATTTTCTTTGAAAATAAAATTAACTTAAATTTAAATCCTGAATCTCATTCCAGTGTGAACATATTTCCCTGTAGAAATCTGGGGGGTGGGGTATGGAATACATAATATTAGGTGGTAATATTCAATCCTCATCTTTGTGCTTGCCATGCAAACTAATTTTTCTCATGTCTAGAGATCTCTGTTTGAAAGTGGGATTGTGACAGTAAAACCTACAGTTGCAATCAATACAGCTTTCTGAAATTTCCAATGAGTTGTTAGCTAAAGCAATGTTTCATATATAGTTAGAGCTGGATTGACCCTCTCCTATGAAACCAAAGATCTTCCAGCTTTGTCTTTTGGAGACTCTGTAGCTCAATGCACTTGAAGTTCAGATATGAATATAAACTCCTGTCCAGCTTGGACAGTTAAAAATTATACCTTTCTCAGTTAGGAATACTGTAAGGAATCATGACCATGTCTTTGATCACATGGACATCAGACATTACTGTGGATTCTAAGAAAAAGGGACAGGATACTTCTAAGTGTGAGGCATAAGTCTGTAGAAAGTACTAAAAGATTCCAAGGCACCCAAACTTTAGTTATTCTGGCATCTTCCTTTTATTAAGAACTGCAGAAAACAGGCTCAGTTACCTTAGTAGAAATTATGGAATCATATAAGTTATCCATTGCACAATTTTTTTCTTCATAGAATTCCTATTCTGCTTCAATTTGAAATTTCTCAGAATTAATCAACAGGCTTGAGGTAAATCCATTTTTTTGTAACTCTTGGAATGGGAAAAAAATTCCAATGGAATAATGCCAGTGTTGAAATATATTAGAGTAATTTTAGAAAACACAAAAAATGCTTACTTTCAGATATCATTAAATTTCAGTGTAAAAATATAAAGCATATAAATGCAACATACGATGTTTTTGAAACACCATTTTTTAAAATTATGGTAATGGCACTAGTTTCAAGTGGACTAGAACTAAGCCCAATTACAAAATGATTGTCATTTCTATTAGGAAAAATGTATGTACTGAAAATGGAAGAAATTAGAAATATGAGGAAACTAGAAGACAACTAACTAAAGGAGAGAAAAGAAAAAAAAGAGAATTAGATGACTGAAAATAAAAATTATATAATTTTAGGACAAATTATAAAACCACTTTACAAAAATATTTTCAGTGTGTTTATACATCACCCTTCTAATGTACATATAACATGGAGATATATGTCTACACATGTACCATGTTTGTGTATGCATTAAAGGATCTTAAAGATATATAGGAGAACATTGACTGCCTCTAAGAAGTGGGAGTGGCTACCAGGAACCTAAGATAGAAAGAATTTTCCTTTTCTTTTTTTTTTTAATAATTTATTTTTTACTTCTTCAAGTTACATCTCAATCACAATCCCCTCC
>CAJQZJ010000406.1:332342-366177 GCA_907164525.1 Lophiomys imhausi
GTGGCAATTCCATGATGAATCACACCGTGACCTTACATTTGGATACAAGATGTGATGCCAAATCTGTTCAGGACAATATTTCCAAGACACATTCTTTTGTTCATGCCCTTCAGTTCTACATATATCTGATGCATCATTAAAGGAAGAGAATAGTTGGGAGAGCGATTCAAAGAGTATGGAGTAAGCAGTATGTATTTCCAGGAAATAGTGAGAGCTGGAACGCTTTCTTACTATTCCCTGTCTGATCTGGAAGCTACTTATTGTTGCAATATTGCTTCTGTAGGAAACCTCATCCACTTTAGCACAGAAATGTTTTTCCATTTTTAAAACCCAAGTGTATGTGGGATTTAATGTAATTTCTGATCTTCTAATTTCTTCTGATTTAAATATCACAGTGTTGATTCCTAGGAACCACTTCATGTCCAACAAGGGAGTCAACATTTCTTTATATCAAATATTCTCTTAGAAAAATATTTTTGTCTTCACTTTGCACAGATATATTGAGAAACAGGAACTTATTTACTTAGTGTGGAACCTCAAAGTCTCTGTAAATTAAGAGCCTCAAGCATTTGGTAAGCCTCTCTGTGGCCACTTAAGTTAGATAATATGATCCAAGATTACTTATATCTGTATCACATGATAGTAACAATGGGTTTTTCATATTCAACATTTTTCTTTTAATGGGCTAATTTTACTACAAGTGCTTTATACACAATATACTACATCAACAGATTTATGATTTAATATTAAAACAAATTCACAACAAAACAGATATTTTTAACACAAAGAAATGATCAAAATTCTAGGAAATTGGTATGTTTACCCTGATTTGAACATTACACAATATATCCACCCACTGAAATGCCACATGAAATTTCACAAATTTTTACAACTTTAATGTGTCAGGTAAAGTGTGAAACACATATCCTGTGTCCCATACTTTCTCTTGGCCTCTGCTGAATCTCTGGACAAAAGGTTTTGAAATATTCAGCAGATCTGCTAGTTTCTGAATTTTAATAACTGTAGGGCTAGAATATTTAAAGGAAAATGTTTTCTTTATAGTATTTTACCTAAGCTGTTGTATGCCTATAAGGCCTTTACCAAACCAAGGGCTGAACCACTGCAGAGAAAAAGAAAATAACTTAGACTGAGTCTCATGTGTCATGCAGCAATTTTGACAGCTGTGGCCTCAAACATTTCCTATGATTCACTGGTATGATTTATAAGCAAAAGACCAATATATTTCTTTAGTTTCCTTCTGACATTTGTAGTCTTGGTCTTGGTAGTCTAAACGAATAGATTTCAGTGTATTCTTTTGTGAATTATTGATCCATCCACAGTCGATCTTAGGTAAATCCAATCCTGCCAGAGAATTGGTCTCTTCTCTGTGAAATAATTAATTCTGTCCAGAAATGTTGCAGTAGTCCATATTTTATTTCATCTTGGTAAGACAGATATTTTTCCCTAGGAAAACCTGGAAATGTACAGATTAGTCACGTCTAGCCTTTGTTTTGGCTTAGGTGTCATAAATTCATGTATAAGACAATTTCTGGAAAAATAGCTAGTTCATATATGCTTACATTTCTCTTGATTTTTGAGAATTGCATACATGCATATAGTGAAATATGATTCTATCTATCCCTATTTCCCCTCCAACTCTCTTCATTTCTATACAACACTATCCCTCTCAACTTTATACCATATTTTATAACACACCAAGTCCAGTTAGTGCTGCTACTGTGTGCATGGGTATGGGGCCATGCACTGGAACATGGGAAAGAAACTAGTGACAACATCATCAAAAGGAACAATTCTCTTACCCCAGTAACCCTCTTCTACAAAAATAAGTTACTCTCTAATGGGTAGGACCTAGAGATCACTGGGTGGCTTGATCTTGTGTAGCTAGCTAGAGTTGAGGTGAGTTCATGATTCCATTAGTCATATCATGTTCAGAAGACAGCATTTTAGAGCACTCTTCTGCATATTTCAGCTCTTACATTAATTTTGCCTCCTCTCATGCAGTGGTCTCTGAACCTTGGTGGTGGCAGGGTCATGGAGGCAAACTAGAAGACAAACCAAAAGAAAAAGTATATAAAAAGCCATATGGAATTATACTGTTTCTATTGCTGTGATAAGCACTATGACCAAAATCAATTTGAAGATGGAGGGGTTTATTTCAGCTTACTTCTTGTATTCCATCACCCAGGGAAGTCAGAACAGGAACTGAAGGCACAAACCTGGAGGGAAGAACAGTTGTAGAGGTTATGGAGGAATATTACTTCCTGTCTTGCTCCTCATGTCTTGATCAGTCTGCTTTCTTATAAGCCCCCCAGGGCTACCATACCATTTCACACCACTTACAGTGGGCAGTGTCTTTCCAAATAAGTCATTAATTAAGAAAATGTGAATACAAATAAAATATATTCTAAATTGGCTTGCTTAAAACAATGATGATTTGAGCTGGGGATATACCTTAGTCAATAAGGTGCTTTCCATGTAAACATGCGGATCTGAGTTCAATTCTCAGAACCCATATTTTAAAAAGCCAGGCATGGTGGTGTATGCTTGTAAAACCAGCATTGGGGAAGAGGAGGAAACATGTGAATCCCCAGGCTTACTGTCCAGACAACCCACCTAAGTTGGAAGGACCAGACCAAAAAGAAATAATGTATCAAGTAAAAGGCTGACAACACATGGGATTACACCAAAGGTTGAGTTTTGGCTTCCATACATGTGCATGTGCAAGTACATACATACTCACAAATATATGTACACCGATATGAACACTTATCTCTCCTCCTGATGTACTATACATATATAAAATATTTCACATACTTAAATAAATTCATAAAAATTGTGGAAAATTGTTTTCCATGGGATGGATGCTGAAGGAGAAATGCCTTGGAAATGTCACTAAATGTCTTGGGAAAGAGATGTCAAATATGCGTGTGTGTGTGTGTGTGTGTGTGTGTGTCTCATCCTTCCTCATTATTATATATATTAAGAAAATTTATGTATTCTCAAATAGAATATAATTTTACTTTTTTCATATTGGCTTTTCATACTTCTGAAATTATCTGCTAAATAAAGAAATATGATTTTTTTTTCTTTTTCTTTCCTCAGCTTCTTAGAAAGATATAGTGAGTGGGAAGGCAGTGAAACTATGTAGATTTAATCAATGGCTCTTGATCTGTGCCATTTGTTTCATACAGTTAGACAAAGACACATTGGTGATGAGGCTTCTGCACGTTTTGAAGGAAACTAACCATTTATTTAAAGCATTACCTCAAAATGTCCACAGTGACATCATTAGCATTGTTACTATAATGCCATACAATTAACAGAAAATGACACTAATATTTTTAGTGATTGAGGGTTGGAAGTGAATAAAGATTAGTCATTTGTTTGCACACTTTATGTTTACCCTGTCTTCAGCTTTTGTTTTGTGTAGCCTCAGTACCTGCCTCAGATTCCTTGTTATTACTTCCTTTCAATACCAAAGCTGCATCTGTATCTCTATCTCTAATGGGGCCTTAGATATTGGGAGATATGGAGTTGCTTTGCTAAATCCTTAGTTATAGTTATCATGGAAGAGGGTAGCATTTTGTTCCGAATTCTTACATATTTTTTCTTTCCAACTGAAGCAAACAAAGTCTTCTCAAAATATAAATGTTTTAGACATACCTCTGAAAGAAAATTCTGTGTATTCCCAGTGCTATGCCTGGTGACTGAGCAGCCCTGGGACCACAGTTTTCATTGTTTTTCAGATTTTAGTAGTTAAATGCTTCTCTGAAGGTTGAGGTCACAGCTTACTATTGCCAAGGTTTTTCCATGTTCTCCCCTCAGAAATATCCTCATTCTTTTCCTTGAAACCACTGGCCACTCAGTGATAAGCTACACAGACACACCTGATCTGATTCTTAGTAAAACAACCCCCTATTATCAGATATATTCTCTTTGGCTCTCCAAAAAAAATAGGAAGACTCTTTCATAGTCTGGGACATCTATTCCTTTTTTATTCCTTTCTATCTAAGATTCAGGTTTCTTTCTCATGCACATCTACCTCATTTTTTCACAACTTCATTCCATTTTTTTTTCTCTACAAATATTCCCAATTAAAATGTAGTAAATGGCTTCCGGTTCCATAGTTCTCCTGAATGACAACTGAGTTTATAACTTGCAGGGATTCCAGAAAACTGTATAAGTCTGACACTTGGGGCAAATAAATAAAGCTCATTAAATAAAAATTTCCTAAACAAGAGAATATATTTTTCCCAACAGAGAAAATTCTAAACTTCTGTCCACTGCATGTTGTAAGTAACACAAATACATACACACATGGTTTGTTTCTTGTGTCCTTTTGAAACTGTGATTACAAAGGCCTTCCAAGTAAAGAATGACACCCCCTTACATTGGATTCATTTAAGAGATACAAATGCATAGTTAAATGTACAGTAGCGTGGGTGAAGAAATCTCTGTAGAGCTTGATGGAAGTGGATTGGTATGTTGAGGCTTCCATGACTGAATTGTTCCTTCACTGTGGGGCTTTTCTTCTTTCCCCAAAGGTTTAAAAATATAGTAATTATGTAGTATTTTGGAGCCATGTGCTAACAATATGTGTCAAAATAAACAGTGCACACATAAAATCTCAAGTGAGCAGGCACACCGTCAGTGTCCAGCTTTTCATATGAATGCCAGGGAAAATTATCTGCTTCAGTGATAAGGCAGAATACTTAAGGGTATTGACTAAAAGTGTCCATCAATGACATTATGCAATATGCCATAGAAATTGCAGGATGACACCTTTGGAAAGAGTTATTGACTCCTGAGGGGTGATGTGGCAGGTGCAAGACGACACAGAAATATAGAATGGATAATAAATAGCTCCTACAGGAAAGCTAAGATCAGAAATAGCTCCTGCACTCTTTTTAGAAAATCCATAGTGCAGCTGCTCTGGAGGGCCTGCCTGGCTGTATCTTTATCTGAATGCACAGAGAAAGGAAACAGAACTATCAGCCAGAGGTGTGCAGAGTTTCAAAATCTTAGTCTCCTAGATGTTCTTAGCACTCTATTGACTCTTGAACTTCTTCTAGGACTATTGCCCACTTTCAGATCAGCTCCATATATTTGCACGTGAGCTTACAATGGTCTTCATGATTAAATTCATGACTCTTATCTGCCTAAGGTTGGCTTTATTCAAAGTAGAAATTGTATGCAAATGAGTTATTATGGAGTAACAACCAGAAACAATGGGTGAGACAGTGAAAACTGGGCAAAAATGCAAACTAAGAAGGTGGATCATCTCAGACAAGGTCCAATAGACAATAGCATCTGTTAAAATCTTTCAGTGAAATCTAGAACAGGAGATACACCCCATAGCTGTATTGACTAGAGACAAAAACAGAACACTTATATTTCCTTTTGTGTCAGTTATTGATTAAAAACTTTTCTTAAGTTGTACATAAATGCATAGATTATTTCATAGAATCTTTTTCTTTTCTACTTGGTCCAAAATGAGTTCTAGAATCCCCCAATCTTTCTCTGTCCCAAATTCCTGCCTCTCTCTCTCTCTCTCTCTCTCTCTCTCTCTCTCTCTCTCTCTTTCAGTCATAAACTAGCTCCAGAAGGGTAGAATTGGACTTATTTCATTCTCCATGCTACCTTTAACACCAGCAGTCGATAAGCATCCAAGAAATGCTTATTAAATAAATAAGTAGGTAGATAATATTAATCTTTAATCCCCAAATCTGGACTGACCAAACTTGGATATGAGCAACTCAAGTAAAATCTTCAATGCACCAATATTTGTTTCATTTAAAATTCATGAAATCCATTCTATGTGCTCTCTCATTTGGCTCTTTACAACATTTCCTTGAATAGAAAACAGCCAGAATTTTGTTTGACATTCTTGTTGTTTAGAAAGAGAAAGATGTTATTTTTATGGGTCATAAACTGACATTATCTTTCCAGATTTATAAAGTCTAGGATGGAGAGGAATGTGTGTCATTAAAAATGATGACAGAAGCACTTAGTCTCTATCCGAAATACTTTATTGAATGTATTTTTAAAACAGCTGTTCACCTTTCTATTAGAGGTTTAATATAACTTTTCTTTGAAGCCCCAGGTTTCTGTGTATTTCTTGTGTTTTGAGGAACTAAAGAAATGATTATTTTGAATGAGTGAATTCTTGTACATGTGGACAGTTATTAAGTATACACCACACATTTGACAGTGTGTATGGCATTATGTGTGGCATTACAGACTGAGACCTTATTATCCCTCTTGTGTTTGAGGGTAAACAGGTTTTATTTCCCATGCACAATGCTGAACAAGCATATACTGCATGAATGTGGTATCTTACTTAACCATGTACAATTTACTCTCTCTGACAACTACTTTTCTAAGTATCCTAAGTATTTAGTAAATAAAGTCAGTGGTGCCTGAATAACAGCCACTGTTAATATTTAATATGACTGAATTGTCAAGATCTGCTGAAGGGATATATGGTCGACCTATTGGTGATGGCCCTTACCTCCTTCCTACTAGCAACTGTATAAGGTTGAATGCAGAAAGGGGAGATTTAAAGTAACAATACAAAAGAGAGCACAACCGATGTAAATGGGGTCTCAACAGAACAGGAAGATTCAGTCTTACAGAATAAATAGAGTTCTTTTTGTACTGGAGGGAAAAACTTCCTTACTTTGATAATGGCTGGGAGGCAAGTGAAAGGTATTCCGTGGACGTTCATGTCCAGTGGCTTCTATATTCTTTGTGAGGCTGTACCCTGTCATTTGCCACAGATACAACACTTCTGCTAGCCTAAGTTTCTCCTTGATGCAGTCATTGTAAAGTCAACAAAGAATATGAGACTTTTCATGTATTGATACCTATATGCCTATTTTCAGAAAGTGCTTAAAAGTTTAGATACACCATCAAAAATTTTCAATATTAAGTTACTCCCAGGTTGTCTTACTGATCAGGGAGGTATTTTTTTATGTATTAAGTATGAAAACCAAGAAGATGGAGCCCAAAGTATTAAGCACAATTCTCAGACAAATAGGGAAGGAACATGAGGGGACTCAGTATTCTAGCTATCCATTAGCTGGATTATTTGACCTTCATTATATCATTGCTCTATGTATTTCACATCATTGTCATTGAAGAGTCTTAAATATTTAATAGGAACATTTTTAGCTTATAATAATTGGGCTGTTACTATGTGTTAAGCTTCTACTGCATTGTGTTCTAATTTATTTAGTTCCCCTGACAACCTTGTAGAAAAGTACATGCATGGTACAATTATCTATACAGGTTTGGAAACAGAATGCAAAGTTTATGTGGTAGCTCATTATATTAATTATTTTTCTCATTGCTGTGACACCATACCTCACAAAAGCAGCTTAAGGAAGAAACTGTTTAATTTGACTCACAGGATGGAGGAGGCAATATGGTCCAGTATGGAAGGTGTGATGGTTTTAATGAGAATGGCTTTGAGGTGTAAAAAGCTCCTGTCATTCCAGTTGGCTTTCTCTACCTCCTGATGATTCTCTCAACATGTAAGCTCTCAGCTACTGCTCCAATATCATTCCTGCCTGCATGGTGCCATGCTTCTAAAACTATAAGAAGTCCCCAAATAAACTCTTTTTTCTATAAGTTGTATTGGTCACAGCAATAGAAAAGACAGCAGGGAAGGCTTGGCATTTGGGGAGAGGTAACTGGTCACATTCCATCTTTGGTGAAGAAGCAGACCGACATGAAGACAGGTGTGCAGCTTATTTTCTAAGTTTTGATTCAGTCCAGGACCCCTGCCCATGCCATGGTTTGCCCACATTTAGAATGGATCTTCCCACCTCATTTGACCTGGTCCAGACAATCATTGAAAAGCATGTATAGAGTTCTGTATCCTAGGTAGGTGATTTTAAACCTAGTAAGTTGACAGTGGGGAAATTAACTACTGAATTCATTGAAACACAGCAAATAAGAGCACAGAAATGGCTTTTGATTCCAGGCTATCTGCCTTATTACCATTAGTGCATTTGTGCTGGTGCTGTATACTAACTTCATAAGTGAACCTTGTATTTATTACTCAATTACACAGCCATGTTAGGGGCTTGTGAGTCTGCAGACTTGCAAAGGACTTCGGAGTGTCTTGCCTCAGGATCTGTTTATTCTTCAACATTACATCCTGAGATTTGAGCATCTTAATAATCCTTTGTAAATATTTGATGAATAATTAAATGAACAAGCAAAGCTGATTTATCTCCAAATACCCAACAGCTTTCTACTTGGTAAGTATTGAAACTAGTTTGTATGTTGAGAGGTAGCAATGGCAGAAAGCAGTACATGGTTGAGAAAAGGAGACAAAACACAGATGCTGTTGCCTTCCTCGAGTATATATAAAATACTGTATACAAACACACACACACACACACACACACACATACACACACACACAGATATAGATACAGATATGTAGTAAAAATTCCAAGAATGGCATTTGTAATCTTTTGTTACATTGTTGAGGGCAAATTGTACTTAAATATTCCATGAAAATTCTGACAAGACACGAAGCATGCTTTTCAGTGAAGCATTTCTATCTAATCTTGTGTTTTATCTCACAGTAGAATTCACTATATGGGCCCTGGGAATATTTTAATGTCATAGTTTCAATCATTAGGACCTAGTGAGAGGAAATCCCAAGTGAGGTAGGAAGTCCATAATTATATTGTCTTTATATTTCTTTATGACATAGACATAAATTCCAGGCTTGCTTGAGGAACAAGGAAAGAGAAGTTTCTGAAACTGATTGTTGGGGTCCCATTCTGTCAGGGCTAACAAGATTGTGCTTGAAATTTTACTTAGTCTTCTGTTAAATAGAGGAATTACTTGCTCCTTGTATACAAGGTTAAGTAAACCTTGTAGCAAAGTGCACATGACCACAAAATATTTTGGAGAGACATTTAAATGATTGAAAATTTCTAGAAGCGGTGATAGAAATCTTGGGTCCTTATAGATATGCATAGCCTTCCCAAGCAAACAAAAGAACAGACATAAAGTAACTCTGAGCAATATAAGCCCTTGTCTATAGAAATGGGCAACTTCATATGTGATTATGGCAGCCATATTAGGCATTTTGAGTAAATGAAAATGGTAATAGGTGAAGTATAGGTAAGAGGTAGAAAATGATTTGGGCTATGAGTGAGATTACGGGTGACAGACAACATGATAGCAGTTGTCTCAGCTTTCTTTTAGTATAATAAAAATACCTTTAACAAAAACAACTTGAGGAAGGAAGGGTCTTCTTTGCCCCACAGTTCTAGATTGTAGTCCATTGTGGTAGGGAAGTCACAGCAGTAGCACCTTGAGAGAGCTGGACAGATTGAACTCACATTCAAGAAATCCAAGTTCAGCTTGTTTTCTCTTTATGTAACTCAGGATCCCAAATCAGGGAATGGTTCTACCCACAGTGGGTGTGTCTTCCCACATCAATAACTTAATCAAAATAATGCCCCAAAGGCACGCCTATAGCCCCACCTCACAGGTCCATTCTAGATCTCATCAAGTTGACAATTGAGGTTAACAAACTCACTGTGTTCCATGTGTGCTTGCATTTATTCTTGTTAAATTTGGTAAGTTCAGTTACTAAGCTCTGCTTTCTAGATCCAGAAACTAATCTTAAAAATTGGTAGGACTAACACAGTAGAGCAACTAGTCAACCCGAGACAGTCTGATGCTGGAAGCCCCATATTCAGCCACTATTTCTTTATGGTGGCCTAAACAAGCTACTAGAGGCTGGTGTTTGCAAGCACATGAACACATTATGACTAAAAGTGAGTATTTGATGAAGTGTGTTCCATCCGAGTGTCATCTCCTAAGTGAAGACATTATTAAGAGATTTATTTTATTTTGACATGGCAGATGTCCCACCTCCATCACCTGAGGGGTTTGGGAAATTGGCCATGTTTTATCAAAGAACATTCACTTCACTACAGTGATGTGTTATTGCATCTGATACAATATGCAAAATAGAGTCTTTTAAAGTCTCAACAAATCTGGTATCTAGTATGAAAGAATGATATATATATATATATATATAAACTCCATATTATTCATTTGACAAAATATCCAGTGTTCATGCTTTCTAATTATAGACTTCTTCAGGTCAAAGTTGATGTTTCTGGTTATTTTCATGAGCCCACAATAATAATGTATCTAGTGAGAGAATGACTTCCTTCACTTCAAGTGTAAATCATATCTGGTGAATGAGAGGTTACTTGACTTCTTTACATTTGATAGGAAATCTCTTTTCTGCCTAGTACCAAGGATCATATCATATTGTGTTGGAGGTACAAGTATATCATATGAGGATTTAGGTTTTAATATCACTTTAAATATCTCTAATTATGAAAAATTAAGATGTTTCAAATTTGACAGAGTTTGAGATGAAAAATAATGTAGATCCAGACTTCAATTATTATTTACATTGTGGTGTGTGTGTGTGTGTGTGTGTGTGTGTGTGTGTGTGTGTGTGTGTACATATAAAGAGCTCTTGAAAGGAATATATCATCTCTTTTCCTTTTTTACCACTGATTTTTTACTCACTGATTCCTTTGATTGGTTCCTTTCAAAGAACATTCTTATTATCATATTACATTTTAGTTTGATTCATGTCATCATATCACAAATTATGAGTTAACTGAATGCAAGTGTTTCATCTGTTTTGGTATTCTCAGAACTTTATAGGATACAGTTTTAGTATTTCGTTCATGTTTCTAATGCCTTACTACATTAGTGTACAACTTGACTTCTCAAGGGTAGTGGCTACATTCTTTGCTCTAGGGCAGTGATTCTTAACCTTCCTTATGTTGCGACCCTTTAATACTGATCCTCATGTTGTGGTGAACCCCAATTATAAAATTATTGTTTTGCTACCTCACAACTCTAATTTTGCTGCTGTTGTGAATCTTAATGCAAGTGTTTTGGGAGATAGAGGTTTGCCGGAGGGGCCGTGACTCACAGGTTGAGAACTGCTGTTGTATAACTTTCACTGGCCTTAGCCGTCTTGCCCATCCTTGTGTTAGACAAGAAGTGAAGATGAATTAATGACTTTAGAGAGACTTCTTATATAAAGAGTAATGATATTTGAGGTAAAATATCAAAACTCCCTTTTCCTTGGGAAGAGTAGTTCAGGAGTATGTCTATAATGGCTTCTAGAGTTGTTCATAGATAAAGGGCTTCATTGCTTTCAGAGGAAAATGAACACATTAACCCATCTTTCCTTGTCTGTCTGCCTTCTCTACTCAGTCTCACATATTCATTTCCTATCTACATTATTATTTATGTTCATAATAAACTACTTTCACCTCAACCCTTGACTTAAGGAAAAACAATCATCCTATAAATAAGACTGCAGTAAATGTCCTTTTAATTAAACCAAATTGCAGAGAAGCATGTTGTAACATGAGCTAAGAGCTGGAAGTGCTATGCTCCCTACGTGTGTGGGACCCATTAGTCAAATGTGAGCACCTGCAAACACAAAAAGCACTGAGATTCCAAGGCAGCAGTCCTAGCTGTCAGGAGAAAAGAGTTCATATCAGGAACTCTGGCTTCTATTTTTAGCTCTCCTGCTGACACAGAAAATCTGTGTCCCAACAGTACAGTGGTGACCTTCTCACACTCAGAGAAATGGTGCATGATGTCTAAGGAGAAAACAGGTTTCCATTTGTAGAAGCCACAGAGGAATAGAAGAAGGAAATCAGAGCTTAGATCTTGTTCATTGGCAAACACGTTGCTTTATGATTTCTTTTGACAGCTAAATAGAAAGTGGTACATTAGCAAGCAGTGTAGTTGCTGTGTACAGAATTTAGGTCTCCAAGCTTCCAAGGCCTATGTCTGAGCCTCAGTCTTCCAAAGAGTGATGGTATCTGTTTTGAAAATTTTATATTAATTTAGGCAAATTTTCAGTCTTCTTGTAACTTGTACTGTGTTTGGTTGATATCCCTAGGAGGCATGATTTTTCTGAATGGAAATGCAAGAAGACTAGATCTTGGGGAGAGGGAAGGTACAGTAGGAAACTGAGAAGAGTGGAGGGAGGGGAAACTGTGGTCAGGATGTAATGCATGAGAGAAGAATTTTTAAAAAGGCAAAACCATGACTCGTCTACAGATATAAAATCAATACATGTTAAAAAGTATTTAATTTGTAAATCAATTAGGAAACCAAAGGGATGGCACAGCCAGTTCAAAAGAAATTCCAAAGAACATACACAGACCAAGAATAGTAAAATCAATGTGGAAAGGAAGGCAAGACTTAACTCTCCCACAGTGGGATAAAGAAGTTACTTGAACTTTTACAGAACAGAATTTACATATCCAAAAGATAGTTTGCATAACTGCCAGTTATATATTTACACAGTTGTACAGTATCTCCTATGGAATCAGAATCAGATAATATGAAAGGATGTGTTGTACAGAAAATACATAGTTCTTCATTGAAGGGAATTTTTTCTTGACATTCATGACTGCTAGATTTAATAACATAAAACTCACAAGGAGTGACCAGTTATTTTTCTATATTTTATACTCTTTAAAAATCCAGGTCTTTCCCTGAACACTGTGAGTAGGGTGAGGGAAATAAAAAAGCGGAGTAGAGAAAGGAACTAATTGTCAAATAAAGGGAAAAATCTCATCCTAGATAGGGTACATTCAGGGAAGTATGACTTCAGTAAGAGAAAATCTTAAAGTTTATGAAGAATCTTTTTTGATAGGAGAAGGAAAGAAAAAAGATATAACTAGCATTTTTTGCACAGGATCCTTTTTTGCTGGGGGCAAGGGATCCGGGTTGGAGAAAGGGTTTCATTGTATAGCCCTGGCTATCTTGCTCTGTAGACCAGGCTAGCCTCGAACTCAAAGATCTGCTGCCTAGGCCTCCTGGGGGTTAGGATTAAAGACCTTCTCTACCACTGCTCAGCTCATGCACATGATCATGTTCATTTCTCCCAGCCAAACTGAGAATTTAGTAAAGAATTACATCTTTTAAAACTGAAGAAACTGGAGCCCAGAGTAATTAAATAGCCTCCAAATTAAGTAGTCAAACAAATAGTGTATAGCAGAGCCAGAGGAGTAAACTCAGATTTTATGACTTTCATAACCTTTTAATGCTATTCCTTAGTGTACTGGTGGAGAGGACAATAGTCACGGACCTTTTTAATCCCCACCTCAGACAGAGAAGCTCAACAGAGGCCTCAAAGGAGCACATTGTCATGTTTCCCATTGGTGATTATCGCCCTTTGCCACAATTCCTTCATTCTGTTGAGTGCTTTGGAGAAACAACATAGAATCTCATAGGCTAAGATAATACAATTGATTTGAATGAATTACTTGTATGGAGGAGGGCTAGAAATTAAACTTAGGGAACTCCATGCTAACTATAAGCACTCACTTCACTACTAAGCTATGTGGATTGCCTTTCCAGTAAATTACCCTTTGAAGGTGAAGAGATAAATACAGTTCCTGTTTTTTTCATACAAAAGCTCATAATTTTGATAAATAACATACATTATTGAGTGCCAACCATATGATCAAAACTATACTGAAAACCCAGAGGAGCACACCAGTGAGTTAGACACAAACCATGACCTTTATTGAGCATACTACAAAAACTTAGTGAAATATAAAAAAATTAGAGACTAACACATCATGGAAAAGGATATAGGATTTTGGAAATGCCAAGAAAGATGATATTCAGATACAATAATAAAAAATATCACTAAGAAAGTGTAACTGGATTTCAAAGAATGAGACCAAAAAAGATGGGAAGCAAATGTATATATGTGCATGGACCGTATCTATCAATTATAATGATAACCCAAAGGACAGCATGATTTCTTTTTAACAAATTATTAATACAAAATATCTATTTTTAATTTGTTAAAACCTAACAAGTTGATGAACTTGATATTCACTTTGCATAGAAGTAGAGGATTCAATTAACAAGAGAAAGTCATGTTTAATTCTCTTCGTGTAACATCCAAAAATGAAAGGAAATGTCATTTGCATTCATGAGAAATCCTCAGGTCTCCTCATTTCTACATTGATTTCAAATACAATTTTAAATTGTCTTCTTATAAGGGTAAATAGATCTTTATTTATTATCTAAAACAGCCCCAAGACAGAAGGAACATTATGTTTTTCAGCACTTCTCTCTCAGATGGCATTTTATTATGACAGAAATAGAAATACATGTAGATCTACAAATTACTTTAAGCCTAAAGGTTCCATTTTGCTTCTAAGATCTTAAAAACAAGAGATGGACCTAGTAAAACAAACAAAATACTCTAAATCTCCCCTAATATTAACACCCACTTTATGCTCACTGTGATTGTACAATAAACAAAGGGGCAACAGTTTACTTGTATGAGAAACATCCCTTGGAGATGCTTGTTTTGAACCATGTTTTTTGTTTTTGTTTTTGTTTTTTTTGTTTTAGCTGACATTTCTTACAGAATCATTCAAGAGGTTTTCTGGAAATTGTTTTTGACTCATCATTAATGCTTGGATTTCTCATACTTAGCACCACAATTAACCAACTAATTATAAATGAGAACTAGACAATCAAATGTAATGACATATAATGGGCACTCAAAAACTACTTGATGTTATGAGGGACTGGAGGTGTCTAAGAATAAAATACATCAGTTTCAACAAATGTCTGCCAATTTAATTTAAAATTTACTTTCATAATGAACAAAAAGAAAGTGGGAGGTTTATAACATTGCCTTCTTTTTAATAGTTCCTTTTGTTGAAGATAATTTTTCTTAAACAATATATTATCATCAGCCCCCATATTCCTCTCAGATCCTACCCACTTTCCCAACCCACCCAATTCACACCTTTCCCCTTTTCTCTCTCTTTAGAAAATAGTAAAATAAACAAATACTAAAAAAGGAAAAGCACAACACACACACACACACACGCACCCACGCACACGCACCCACACATGCACACATGCATACACACATAGCATAAAAACACAAAATCAGAAATATAATATGCAAGCAAAAGAATATTAAGACTAAAATTGCCCAAACAAAGCAAAATAAAACAAAAACCTGCAAAAATTACCATTGAATTTATTTTGTGCTGGCCATCTATACCAGACATGGGGCCTGTCCTTAAGTGTGGTTTATATAACCAGTGGAACTCCATCGGAGAAACCTAATTTTCCCTTAAGAAGCAGATGTCAATTGAAGATATCTTTTTGGTTAGGGATAGGACCTTGTGCCCACTTTCCCTCTCAGCACTGGTACCCTGTCCGGCTTGAACCTGTGCAGGCCATGTGAAATCTTTCATGATCTCTGTGAATTTGTGTGTGTGTGTGTGTGTGTGTGTGTGTGTGTGTGCATGTGTGTGCGTGCACGCGCGCGTGTGTGTATGTGTCAGTCCTGTTGTGTCTAGAAGATGCTGTTTTCTTGGTTTCATCCATCCCCTCTTGCTCTTACAATATTTCTGATACCTTTTCCACATAGCTCCCTGAGCCCAGAGGAGTGGTATACTAACTTGTTTTTTAATTCAAAGTGTGTATAGGTATTCTGTAATTAATATTTTTGTTAAAATAAATTAAATATCATGAGAAAGTGATATGGCTAAGAAACATTTTGATTATAACACTAGTATTTATTTGGTGAAGCAGACTATTCTATAGCTCATTTTATTATCATATAGACTTGATCCTTGAATACACCATTCACTCAGCTTGCTGTATTTATCTTCATTTTTATAATTAAGTAGTCCTCAACAGGGGGAGAATTTGTCCAGGGAGAACATTTGCAAATACCAGGGCTTCTATTTCTACCAGGAGTAAGGTGCTTCTGGTACCCAATTCATAGAGACTAGAGCTGCTACTAAACTTTTATAATAATCTGAACCACATCCTACAACCAATGATGATCTGCACCCACATGACAATGTCACCAACTTGACACATATTATGAAAAAAATCAGTAGCAATTATTTAAAAGCCATGCTGGCTACATGGGTTCTCCAGACACAATGGTGATACCCAATTCTAGGAGCAAGAAAGTTATAAAAAGTGGTAGATTCTTGCCAAGTTCTGTAAAGTTGAAAAAATCTGAGTTTACAGAAAAAAGAGATAAAATTTGGTAATATCACAACATTTTAGTAAATATTATCATTAGAGGCTATAAAATTATCGTCTTAAGATTTTAGTTTTCTCTATACTAAAATGATTGGGTGTGGCGAGGTAGAATTAGCGAGATAGCTTTTCCATTAAGAAAACATATTGTTATTGCAGAGGACCCAGGTTCAATTCCCAGCACAACCCTCCTTAACTGCAGTTCTCATGAATGCCCACTTCTGACCTTTGAGGTTACCAGGCATGCATGTGGTACAAACAGACAAACATGCAAGTAAAACATTCATATACATAAAAATAAAACAAATTATTTGGGTGATATAATTCCTGAATAAATATAAATATATTTTAACAATTTGAGGTAGTTATGACAATTATAGTAATATAGCAGACATTGCTATTATTAATAGCAACAATTATTTAATGAACAAATATGTATTCCCTACAAATTACTACTAATTCTCACAATTATTATCACTAATCCTATTATAAAGAACAGTTAACAAATTCAGAGAGTTTCTGTAATCTGTGTAGTTAGATAATAATAATGATGGTAATAATCAGAGCTAGCATTGAAGACAGGACAAACTGGTAGCCATCATACTTCAAATCTACTTTTGACTAACATGACTTAAAGTGTACATGTTTTTCAAGGCAGAATTAGTTTATACTTTATGCTCCTGTGTATTGTTAAACGTACTGTCTTTCTTAAAAAAGTGTTTATCCTAAAGTTAAGCATGTCACCCTAAAGGTGGTTCATGCTTGTAATTGAAAAGCAGAGACAGAATGGTTGTTGGTTTGGGGGGATACCTTGGACTATATATCAAGACTGAATAGACTACGACTCAAAAACCAAAACAACAAAACAGTGATCACCCAACATGAAATTGTGTACCTCATCCTATTCTTCCCCTTAATGCCATGGAGAGATCCATAGCATACAAAGATAGCAATTTGCCAATATTTTCAAATTTGCCTATCGTCCTATGCACTATAACTTTGTACAGGATCAATTGATTACTGGTAGCCATCGATGGGAAGAAAGTACAGATGCCACCACTTCATTTGGAATAAAAAGATAATTTATGAGGTAATTTATTACACTGCGTGGGGAATTTTCTCATTTCTAACCATATAGCTCATCCTGAATTAATTGTTTACCAACTAATCTGGATACAGGAATCAATGATTTCCTAGCTCCTTTACCTCTGAATAATTTGTGAAAGTATGGATAGAATAACCAATGGCGTATAGTTAATTCACGGTGAACTTTCAATTAAGTTGTTATGATTGCTTAGATTATTTCTAAACTATGAAGATGACATTTGCGATTTTACTTTCTTTCAAATAATGTGCTTTAAATATCTTCTCACCAAGTGATTACTACTTTGATAAGCCATCTCCCCCTTGCAGTCTTATTATCTTCCAAATCTTTCTCTTTTCTTGAGCATCAAAACAACATGTAACATAAAATTACCATCTTAAGAAATAGTGCCCAGATATCAAAGTTCTAATTCTTAATTCTACATCGTTTTAATTCACCTGTGATCTAGTTCTCTTTATCTCTTGAGAAAATAGCAATGATTACTCTGTTAGACAAAAAATTTTATTCCAAAGGAAATTTAATTTCTATATGCAGCAACCACATATATTTAATATTCCATTTCCATACAAGAAACTTACATGAAGCAATTGTGATACTTGAAGACATGTTAATTATTTATAAGAAACAAAATGCAAAATGAACGTGCATACTTGTCTATTTGTGACAAGAGAGAAAAACATGACATTTCATCTTGGAACTCAAAGACTGTCCTGTTCTTACAAGTAATCTTTCACCCAAAATTGATGTTGGAAAATATCTGGTACAAAACTAACCACTAATGACTAATTGACTTGGTGTCATACAAGGTTCCTTCTTGATACTTAATTTAAATAAAATACAATGTAGACATTTTAAATTAGGTAATGTTTCTTGTTAGCTTAGAAAGCTCTGGTGCATACAAATATTCATTATATTATACATATAAATAAAATTATTTTAACGTAATTATGAATAATACAGGAAAATTTAAAGGGAACATCAGATTGTTCATGAAACGATCATTTCACCAAGAAGATAGAGCAATTCTAAACGCGTGCAACTAAATATCTGAATATTAGTCTTTCTTTCAACAAATAATCTTTAAATTTTTTAATTCAGTTTTATTCATGTATATGTGTCTGTATGAGCTGTAAATATGAGTGCAGTGCTTGCAGAAGATAGAGTGTTGTATCTTCTGGAACTGAAGTTACAGGTAGCTGTGAGCTGCCTGATGTGGGTGCTAGGACCCAAACTCAGGTCCTCTGCAAGAGCATTACATTCTCTTAACTGATTAGCTATCTCTCTAATCCCTCTCCAAATATTCTTAATCATAGTCTTTACCAACATTGAACTGATTCTTTTCAACACCCTCTTTGAAACAACATTAATCTCAAACCTATCATTACCCCAAAAGTAAACAAAACAGAATGATTAAATGTAGGTCTTTAGTGCATGTTTTATATATTGACTGGCTCATTACCTCTGTTGTTAGCATTAATTTATGTCTAAAAGCACATCAGCCTGTTGATCTTTTTAATAACAAGCATGAATTCCAAAATATATGAAACACACATATGTATTTAATGGAAGAAACAAACCTTTCTATAATATAACAACACTGAAATTTATTTTTTCTCAACATTTACTTATTCAACTTATATCTGAATCAGAGCCCCTCCCTTCTCTCCTCCCAGTCCCAAACTCCCAACTTCTTCCGCCCCATTCTTTCCTTCTTCTCAGGCGAGAGGGTCCCCCACATATCAATAGCCCTCAGTTTATCAGTCACATGAGGGCTAAGAGTTTCCTCTTGCTCTGGGGCTCCACGTGGCAGCTCAGGTAGGGTAATGTGTCCCACTAACAGCCAACAGAGTCCA
Organism: Lophiomys imhausi; assembly: GCA_907164525.1. Taxonomy (NCBI): domain Eukaryota; kingdom Metazoa; phylum Chordata; class Mammalia; order Rodentia; family Muridae; genus Lophiomys; species Lophiomys imhausi. Next base: position 351,453 of record CAJQZJ010000406.1, read on the forward strand.
TGACAGAGACCTACCCCCTCCACTTGCTAAGGGATCTTGCATAGTTTTTAATATAGAAAGCAGTATACACAGAGAGATCAATAAGGGAATAGAGGACATGAAAAGAATTTTAAACCAACTCAATATAACAGACATATACAAGACACTCTACCAATATCAGCAGATTATATTTTCCTCAAGTACATATGGAATATATTTCAGAGATATAAAACAAGTTTTGATAGATTTTTGATGTTGGAAATCATCAAAATTATCTTTTCCAATAATGGCATACTAAGGATCAGTAATTCACAGAAAACTACAAGTTTTACAAGGTTTTGTAAATGAGCAGATTCTTAAACAACCCATGAATCTAAAAAAGAAATTGAGATAAAAGAAGAAACTCCCACAATATATCAAATTACAAAGTACAAAGAAGGCAGTACTTAGAGAGCAAGTTATAATATAAATGCTACACTTCAAAGATTTTACACACATACACACACACACATACATACACACTCTGTGTGTGTGTATGTATGTATGTATGTATATATCTGGGAAAACAAAGCCTAAAACCTCATGAGGAAAATAGAGAGTAGAAAAGCAGTTGAAAGATAACAAAAACAAAATTTGAGTCTTTCAAAGTTCAACAGAAGTAACAAAGTAACAAACATTTAGCTAGGCTGACAAATGAAAGGATGGAGACGAGTCAAATTATGAAAATCAGAATTAGTTGGAGTTATTGCTGGCCTTACAGAAAGAGAAGATATTTTAAAGACTTAAATATTTTAAATATTAGAAACATGATATATAGTTAGTTGAAGTTTAAATATAGCTAGAATACACTAATTACCAAGGACTCAAGATTGACTGGAAAGTCTTAACAGACATACAATAAATACATGATTGAAGCAATAATCAAAACTATCAAACAAAGGAAATATCAGTCCCAGATGGCTTGACTTTTGAGTTCTATCAAATGTAAATTGTTGACATCAATTCTTCTTAAATTATTTCCCAAAATAAGAAATGAATGACCCGCCGGGCGGTGGTGGCGCACGCCTTTAATCCCAGTACTTGGGAGGCAGAGGCAGGCGGATCTTTGTGAGTTCGAGGCCAGCCTGGTCTACAAAGTGAGTCCAGGACAGCCAAGCATACACAGAGAAACCCTGTCTCGAAAAACCAAAAAAAAAAAAAAAAAAAAAAAAAAAAAAAAAAAAAAAAAAAAAAAAGAAATGAATGACCCAACATAAAAACTCAGAGTAACATATATTAATAGAATGATTAAAAATACCTCATGATTGTCTCAGAACTTGAAAAGACATTGTAGAATTCAAAATCATTTATGGATTCAAAATCATTGAGAAATCTAGGAACAGAAGGGGACTTCTTCAGTTTGATGGAAGGCATTTACGAAAACCTACAGCTGGTAACACAATCTCAAAGTGAGCCTTCCATGAGAAAAAAAACCTACAGCTGGTAACACAATCTAAAAGTGAGCCTTCCATGAGAAAAAAAAAAAAAAAACAAACAAACAAAACTGAATGATGTCCTGGCATGATCAAGAAAAAGACAATTTACTGATTCCCAACTGTTATTTAACATGGTTTTGGAGGCTTTATCCATAGCAATTTAACAGGAAAAATCAAAATGTGGTATCCACATTCAAAGTGAAGAAGCAAAATTATCTCCAATCACAAAGGATAAGGCCAGATGTATAGAAAACCTTCCAAGAGTCCGAATGAAAGCTACTAGAACTAACACATTTGCCAAAATTGCCACATGAAGATCATCACACAAAAATCAGTTCTTTTCCTATAGAAGAACTGCAATGGAATAGTTGAAAAGGAAAGTAAGACAGAAGTGGGTGGATGGATAGCTCACTCAGTAACATGCTTGCCTTGTAAGTATGAGGGCTTGAGTTCTGGGCCAGAACTCATGTAAAGTCCGAGGTATGCAAGAACTTGTAATTCCAGCCAAAATGATATGGGAGACAGATATGAGTGAATCAGATATGAGTGAATCCTTAGGAGTTGTTTGCCCAGTTATGCTGTTCTCTGACCTACACACACAAACACACACACACACACACACACACACACACACACACACACACACACAGGCACACATGTATGCTTACACACACCCCCACACACACACTTACACCCCATCCACAAAAGTCCATTTTCAATAACATTTAAGAAAGTACAGTTGCTATGTGTATGTTAAATCAAGAGGATGTATGTTTGTCCATTAGAAAATACAAAACACTACTGGTATAAATTAAAGAAGGCATAAATAAATTGCATGACATCTCATGTACACAAGTAGAAAAACTTAACATTTCAAAAATATTGATAATTCCCATTGTTATCTACAGGGTCAAGGCAACCCCTTTCATGTGCATTGAGGCCAGATTGATAAAACTCTTAGTAATAAGAGAAAAAAACTAAAGGAAGAATGAGAAAAAGGAGGGAAGGAGGGATTTAAGAAGAGAGAATAGGAACAGGAAGGGGAAGAATTTGGGGGAGGAGAACGATCAGAAAGGCTAGATAGTTATATGCTGTTTTCTGTCTGCTTCTCATCCATCTCACTGTGAAATGCCATCATTATGCTAATAAATCAATCTGAGATGGTGATGGTGTGGCTCTTCATGGTTCACTGGTGATCAAGTCTAAGAGCATGTTCTTGACAATCGAAACGTGTAATTAAATTATTTTCCTAAAATACAAATGTGTTGGCCCATAGTAGGATAACTCTTAAAATAAAATTAAAAACAGACAAACAAAAAATTCCTTCAAGGCAAAGAAATTGCGGACTGAGTTTTAATATTTAGGTACCTTCTTATCATTAGGACAAAAGACAATTAAGGCAGATATCTACTGGCTTTAGAAATTTTGCCCTTGTAGTTAAGAAAACAATCCTTAAAGTTAGACAGCTTCTGGAATCAATTTAAGTGTCAGTTAGGGCTCCATAGAGGAAAAGAAATGATAAAAATGAATAAGTAGTAAGAGAGAACTTATTACATTGGCCATACCATACAGCTAGAACAATCCAGCGATGCCTATCTCAAACCAGAGAAGTGAAAATCTAGTAGATTTTCAGTCTATGACACTTGGTGCCTCAGTAGTCCCAATATGGCACTGGGGGCCTGGAGTATTTCTGGAAGGCCACTGGTCTTCAATACACCTTGGGAGCTTCAGGAAGCTGGTTCTCATATCAATGAAAGAATTAGCAGAAGTATGTAGATCAGTGTTTCTCAACCTGTGGGTCATGACCCGTTTGGAGGTAGCATATCAGATATCCTGCATATCAGCTATTTACATTACAATTCATAACAATAGCAACATTACAGTTATAGAGTAACAAAGAAATAGTTTTATATTTGAGGTTCACCATAATATGAGAAACTGTATTAAAGGGCCACAACTTTAGAAAGGTTGAGAACTGCTGGTATAGATAAACTAGTAAGCAAGAATGAAGGCCAAGTGAACAGAAAGCATTCCTTCTTCTATATTCTTTTATCAGGATTGCTATCAGAAGGAATCACCTACATTAATTTTTCCACCTCATTTAATATAGTCAAGACCATCCATCACAGACATGCTCACAGGTTCACCTCAGTACTTCACCGAGACTCTCCAGGTAATTCTAGGTTGTGTCAAGTTGACATTTAAAATTAACCACCACAGTTAACTACTTTTATGCCTCAGTCTTTCTCATCTGTAAAATGGAAGACAGACTAGCACCTACTCACTGAGGGATGACATACAGTGCTCACTGGCACACAGTGAGGTTTTAATACTTCAGTTCTTACTACACATATATGTTAATCCCTTGCTTTTACAATAGCTCATTTTACCAGGTTTTTCTTTCCATGTTTTTATGTGTAAATATGAATTCACATCAGATGAAATGCCCATCTGACTGAACAGGTTAGATGCTAATGATCAAGAAATGAAAAGTATTTACTAGAACCAGTTTTTTAAAGCCTCTAATGAGAATTAAAGCAAACAATATGTGTGTACATGTTCATGTATGTAGATACACATGCAAGTGTGTGTATGCATCTTGAGGACAAAGGACAAGCTCACCTCTTGTTCCTCAAGTGCCATCCACTTTAGTTGAGATAGGGACTCTCACTGGCATGCAACTCACAAAGTAGGCAGAGCTAGTTGGTCAGGGATGCCCAAGGTTTTGCTTATCGCCATTTCCTTGGTGCTAAGGATACAAGCAGGTGCCAGTACAACTGGCTTTTTAAAAATTGTGGTTTCTGGGGATTGAACTGAGTCCTTGGACTTACAGGAAAGCAAGTTACCTAATAAGCTGTCTCCCCAGCCCTCAAACTTGATGATGTTAATGTGCTTAGGATATGATAGCTTAAAAAGTATTTTAGGTTCCAGAAACACACCCACACTGCCAGTTAAAACAAATGACAAAACAAATGCTAATGACACAACCTTCTGAATGTTTTCAAGCCAAATGTGTAGATCAGACAAATAGAAAATTTATAATACTTTGACAACAAAGGTTTAAAAGTTCAAGTTTCTTCTTTAAAATACTATAAAGGTGTAAAGTGAGTTTGATGAACATTTTGAAATGACTTTACCCCCTTTTTAACGTTCTTATCTTCTCATCATTATTTTATATTTTGCTTTATAAAAATTCATAAAATTTATCCAGTAAGCTGATCTAAAATGAAGTATTTCTTTGTGGAGAGAGATAAAAAGGAAACATACAAATTCTCATGACTTGTGTCTATGTTGTCTAATTTCTTTCTTACTAGGAGAAAACCGATTTGTGATAGAATTGTATAGCCAAGAAAGAGAAAAACTCACCTTTTCCAACCAGCCTTTGAAGGAGGCTTCATGCCAAACTCCTCCAGTCAGAGCTTGCTGGCTACATGGGTGCAGAGCCAATTGCTTATACTCAACTGATGAGAATTTGTCAAGTAAAGAGGAATGAATTTCTGTAGAGTAAAACAATGAGTGGATAGATAGTTTGCAACAAGGTTTTCCTATCTCAGAAATCATTTCCTATCTCAGAAATCTCAGAATCCCATGGAGACAATAAACATATTCCCCAGAAAAACATTAAGTACAGAATCATCAGACTGTGATTTACCTGTTGACAAAAGACCCAAAGAGAAGACTAGTATCAGTCTAGTCCTGCATTTCTGGAGAAAAGAGTAGCCTTTAAAAATTTTATTTATTTGTTTATTTTACATTCTAATCGCCATCCCTCTCCCTCCTTTCCTCCCAGTCCCACCTTCCCACCCATTTCCCCCATATTACCCCCCAGTACCAACTCACTCTGGGATATCAAATTGCATCAGGAATAAGTGACTCCTCCTCCACTGAGACATGATAAGGTACCTCTGCTAGGAAAATGAGCTCCAGAGGGAGGCAACAGCATCCAAATCAGAGATAGACCATGTTCCAATTGTTAGCGGATCCACTTGCATAGACTCTTATATTGATCAAAGTACACTGAAAATGAGGCAATCTTCGCATTACACCAAATTTTCTGGTAACAATATAGATATTAAGTAATATTTCTGCCTGTGTTTATATCTTAATATGAACTGGTTTAATTTGTTTTTTTTTTGTATACTCTTTTTTCACCAAGAGTCAGAATATATGTAGAAGAAAAAGAGTAAATTAGAGGCATTATAAGAATCAAAGTAACACACTGATTTAAAAGGAGATGATCCAGATCCATCTGGAACCCTCAGTTCAACCTATGTTGATCCAAGGATCCAGATTATTTCATTATCATTGGTAATGCCTAAGACTCTGACGATCTAAAGATTAAAAAAATAATAATAAAAGCAGTCAACCAAATAGCTATTGCCATATAAATGTATGCTGATGAATTCAGTTAAATGATCTTAGAGTATATTTTCTAAGTTCAAAACTCTTTGGAGGTAAATTGCCATTGCTTAATTGCCATTATTCAAAATACTAGTGGGAAGTTTCCGTGTACTTCTGGGTAATTTATTTTTCTTTGCAGTCTCATCATCATTTTCGTTTTGTTTACATCTCTAACCACAGATGTTGATGGAGCTGTAATGTTGCTTCAATGTTTATTGCAATATTTTTATTGCATTCTGCAGGTCCTCCAGTAAACGTTACTTGCAATATTTTTATCAACAGTTTTGGATCAGTCACAGAAACCACCATGGTAAGTGCTACAGTGCCACTGGCAAGAAAAAAACGTGACTCAATTATGTCATGAACACAACCTGTCAAATTTTCTATTGTTCAAATTACAGGGCCTCCTGTAAATGTTACCTGCAACATATTTATCAACAGCTTTGGGTCAATAGCAGAAACTACAATGGTGAGTGGGACTGAGCATTGAAGCCATCGTGTGAAGGAATAGGATATGGGATCATAGCACTATTGCATATTTATGTGACATTTACTGAGTGCCAATCTCTAACGTCACCATCCTGTAAAACCAGACATCTACATACCTTCATTGCAGAAAGCCATTTGTCAAAGAGCTACAGCTTTAAATTCAATGATCTTTTACCCATTACCCCGGGGCAATTTTGTAAACATATAATTTTTTGTTAGGTTTGGCAGAATGAGAAGCAATTAACATGGTGTGTATTTAGGAGTATTAAAATATATACATCTCCAATGTTTCATAAGTGTAATTTTTTAAAGATTGACACATGAGTGTCATTGCCAGTCTTTTACTTATTATGAAAGCTGGGATACTATCAAGTTTGCCTGCTTCACATTTATGATAACACAAAAGGGAGAGATTCAGAAGGGAACGAGTATACACACTCATGCTGATATGTGCATAATTTTCTTGGCAATAGAAAGTAATATCAACCTCACAGCAATTACACAAAATATTAACATCTTTGAAAAACATAAACCTAATAAATTATTCATTAAAGATATGTTAGTGCAAACATCTTTCATGTATTTAAAGTAGATTCAAGTTCTATAAAATGTGCTAAGATGACTTATCAATGAAATGGTCATGTTGCCAGTGATCCAGACCATTAGATTATTGGCTAAATCCCACATAACTCTAGATTACAGTATGGAGATTACATCTGGGGTAAAATATTTCCTTGGTATCCCTATGGTATATTTAAAGTTCTTAGTCAATTGCTTGCTTCTAATTTACATGGTTATTAAACCATATAGCCTTATAATTGGATGAGACAAAAATTAAATAGTAGTTGAATTTGACCAAGTATTATAGTAGCTGAATCCTACAAAATCTCAAGTAGTGGAAAATGAACATATATATGATGTCATTGAGAAGTGCAAAAAATGTTTTAGTGGATTTTCTCTTTTATGTTTCTAAGATCATGTTTAATGAATTACTGTACTTTGTGGTATTTTTTTTTATACCAGGAAGAATTAATTTATCTTTAGTAGTCAGTTTTATTGACAAAATGTAAAGTATAATGTGTATCTATTACCCATTTTAACATTACTCCGAAGCAGCAGCATCCAGAAATAAGATTTTAGTAGAATATGTAGTTCATTAGGAATAAATAAGTTACCTAAATAAGTTTTGATAGGGTTATAAAGGACTCATAAGAAACACTAAGCATGAAAAGAATAACCAGATTGTAGGCTTGACACTCAGTTTCTGTCTCTTCTTTTACGTTTGCCTTTAATAGAGGGACGACGTTTTCAGTGGCCCACTGTCACCAGCTTTACACAATGGCGTTCAATGACCATATTTTCATGACCTAATGCTGATTGCATTAATTAGACTCTTAAGTTGCCTTGATTAAATCTCTCCATTGCATTTTACTCTCAATCAAAAATGTAAATATGCACCTTTTCAGTGTTCATTAATACAAGAAGCTAAACATTTAAGGAGATGAAAATGGAAGCTATGGATATCCAATTTTCCTCAGACTTTAAGTCTTACAGAGCTGTTTAGTAAATGGGCTGCTAAGGTGTTTTCTGGCCACTAAGTAAGTGTTTTGTCATGCTTCCTATGGGAAAAAAAAAGGAAACTGTTACTCAAAGGTAATGTCAGCAGCCTTTCTATCTGCTGTGTAAAACAGATTAAATCACATGTTTAGAATAGTGTTGCACAGTGTGCATCTTTTATTTCACTTATTAGCTTTTGGTGCAATGACAAGATTCCTTTGGTTTTGAAAAATACATACATATATATTATTTTCATATAGGTTTGATATGAAACTAAAAAAAAATGCAAACAAATTCATCATGTTTATCTCCAATAAGAAACTCTCATGTCACATAGGTAGGAACTGGCAAATGCTTCCCAAAAAGGGATAGACCTTGGGAGCCAGATGGTCTCTCTCATGCCTACTGAACTCTGCCCCTTGGGCATGAAGACAGCCATACTAATAGTCATTAAATTGATGTGAGTGCACTCCAATAATGCTTTAGTTGCAAAAATGGACTGGGTCAAATTAGCCAACCACATATCTAAGGCATTAGTATTTAAATAGGCAATATTTCCATAAGAGTGTGACGACTTTATACTATTGTATAAATTTCCCAGCTTCCAAAATGACTGAAGCTTTGGTGTCTACCTGATGCAACTTATCTAAATTTGGATCACAAACTTGATGGTTTATGAACAGCATTTATTTACCCAGTCTTGGATGCTTGAATCCCAAGAATAAGGTGTCAGTACACTCCAGTGATGATGATCGAACTATTAAGGTTGCAGACTGATTACTTCCTTTATCTTCTCATTCTAGAAGATTCCCTTGCCCTCAAAACAGAACACTATCTTGTTGGGAGTTAGAATTTTAAAAGTGAGGTTTGAGAGGTTATAAATATTTATCCTAGTACATACTCAACTGTTGTTACAACTCAACCTTACTTTATCAAAACTCTAAGATTCCACAATTCATAAATTCATTGATACTTCCCCAAAATTTAACTCACGAAATTTGGTAAAAAATAAAATAAATAGACAGAACTAATTTTGTTTCCAACCAGAAACTTTAACTTCTATGCATATCAATAAAGTAATGGAAGGCATCAATTAGTGTTATTTTCTGGGGAATGAAAGTTTTGCTTTCTCTGAAATTCCTGGAACTGTTTTTTTCCAAGAATACTTCTAAACTGAGTTTCTGATCATGTTTATTTTTCTTTGTTTCTTTGCACCTCATTCTCCTACACTGACTGAAGTAGCATTATTAGAAGATTTAGTTTTGGTTGGTTGGTTGTGAAGAAGAGGTGATGATTATCAGTTTCAAGAACTCAACTTTCTTATGGTACTATACATTCAGCCCCTCTTCCATGGTCAGTGAAATCATGCTAATTTATTGTTAATGCTGCCTGTTAAAAATATTGTCTTACCTACAGAATCAATACAAATGCTTCCTTCTTTGATATAAATATCAGAAATATACACTCACACAACAGTATACTGTTTCTTTAAGGAATAAATACGTCTTGTAGATCATCATAATGATACATTACTGAATAATATGTATATTTGTTGATTAAGAGGTACATGGATTTGTTGGTATTTCACCATGTACTATGATTACTTAGCAGATATAATCTTTTATGGTCTTAAAGATTGAGAAGACTAGGAAGGGATGTATACTGAGACAGGTTATATTCTCTTTTTGAAATGTCAGTTTATCCTTTCCTTTTTTCTTTCTCCATGTTCTTTAGTTGTTGATGACAATTGAATTTACAGAATAAGGAATATTTTTTACCACTCCTTCTTTCTTAACTTTGAGGCAGATGTAAAAAATATTAGCAACATAAGTAACAACCAAGGGTATTTCATACTAGTTGTATGCCACTCTCCCAAAGACTGTGGCATCATAAAATGGAGATGAGAAACTTTCTTCCCAGCTTCGAATGGTTGCCTGGAGAGATGGCACTGGATTCTGTGCGATTTGGGCCTGCAGGTGCCTATAATATTACCTATGCCAAAACAGTAGATTCTGGGTCTTAACATATTTAATAAAGATGTGAGAGATACCTGAATGAACATAAATGTATTTGGTAGTTCCTGCTGCATTAGAAGGAGTTGCATTCCTGCAGAACTCAGAGAAGAAAGTAGACAGAAGCTGACATGGATGCCTGTTGTGATAACCACTGAAGGAACACGATGGTGTCCTTTATTTCAATAGCCAAATGAGCACATCACAAGAAGTTGCTAACTGACAAGCACATCACAACAAGATGCTAATTGACAAGTGATAGCATATTACTATGTTTATTGTTTCTGACATCTTAAATAATAGTCAGTACATTTCTGTAAGCTTTGTATTCTGTTAAGCTGAATTTGTTCCCAAAATTAACAGTGAAATACTAAAGCCTGGGTTCATCATAAAACATCCACCTACCATCATTATTTAAAATGCAAGTTATATCATTAAAACTAATACTGTTTTAAGGCTACAGAAAATGTTTTTGTTGTGTAGGCAGTTTTAAAACCAAAGTGTGACATAATCATTATGGGGAATCAAGGAAATGTACTGTTATTTTTGATACATTTCTAATTAGATTGAAAAATGCCCACATACCAAGCATTACGAGGTGATGATGAGGTTTGATATGTATGTTTACAAGATAAAGTGGCCATCTTTATTTGCAAATGCAGAGCTATGTATAGTAGTGTGAAATAATTCAGCTTAAGGAAACAATGTTTATGGAGTAGGCATTGCTTTAAAAAAATCAGAAAAAGAAACCTGAAATATTGTAAATTTGACATACAAGCCTATTATGGATGTAAGTACTCATATTATTAGGGTTAAGACTATAATAAAGATTATGCAATTTATACATGTATTTTGTTTTTAAAATGAAATATATGCACATATATAATATAAATGTTTCTATTACTTTATCCAACACTCAGAGAGTCAATATTATAGAAACTAATTTTAGTACAAGAAAATATGTCAGTTTCTTGAAGTATAATTTGTCCTTAGGGAGTTCAGGCAATATAAAAGAGAATATAGTTTGCATTTAAACATGTTTCTCAGTATTTACTTTCCCTTTAATATTTTATTGAGCCTAGAAGCAGGAGAAAAGTCAAAGAAAGACTACAGAATCGTATAACTACTCTCTTATGATTTGTGTTACTATATTATGAATGTATTTGTAAATAAATGGAATTGATGCATTAATATATTACATGTTCCAAATATTTATCATACATCGTAAATTGTAGTGAACCTGAAAAATTATACAGACATGGCTGAAAAAACTTTTCCTTGGCTAACTACTTTCTCTATATCCTTGGGTGCCTCTTTCTATTTTTAAATACTTTTAAGGGTTGTTATCTATTTTAGAATAATGTATCATATCATAAACAAAATCATGGATAAACCTTAATGACTACAATCCAAAGGAATATCTTCTTAAAATAATAGAGATCTGGTACATATTTTATTTCATATATAATTGCTGAGTACAAATATATTTTCTCTCTACTTATTTTTGTTTATAAGAGTGAAATTTATTTTAAATGAACCTTAGACACTTAATGGTTGAAGTGAGATATAATTGTCTTGCTGCTGCTCTTTTTAAAAAAATCTAAAATTATAAACAAATACTTCAAAATCTTCTTGTTATAAAATTCCAAACAGAAAGCCAGAAAACACCAGGGAACACTCATGAGAATTTGGTATAAAAATATATGTTGAGGTATTTTTTCTGAAAAGTCATCACTTTAATATAGCATGTCACTAAATTATTATCTCCTAGGGTAGGTCAATAGGCAAGTTTAAATTATTCTTGGTGGCACCAGAGGATAACAATGATACTATGTTTGTGATTTTTTTGTCCACTGAATTATTACTGGCGTCTTGTGGCTTTTTGCACCCTAAAATACTTCCTAGTGAAGGGGTTGCTGTTCTCTGAATAGTGTGAAATTTAACCATTTCACTTTTGTTATGTCCAGATGCACCCAGTTCTGGGAGGAGAGTACATAGACTCCATCCGCAAAAATTATGTTAAGAATGGATTCTCACTCTAGGTAACTAGAAGAGAAGGGGCACCATAAACTGGGGAGGCCTCATTTTCTTTCTTGGAAAATCTTAAGAACATCTCACATATACCAACACAAATATGAACACTATGCTTTTGCATTTTTTTAATTGCCCCTTCTTTAATTTTTCACAAATCAGGCTTTCTTACTCACTATTCATACAAATCACTATTGGTTCAGTAACATCCGTTCCCAAAGAGACACTGAACTGCTAATTATCTCTTTCTGACCACAGTTCTCTGGTCACTTTGGACAACTCCAATAATGAATGATGAGAATGTTGAGATCCTGCCTTTCACTTCGTCACTCACTGGGACAGCCAGTGAGTTAACAGGTTGGAATATATGTTGAACTAAGCCCCAATATGACATCCACTCTGTTTGGAGGATTTGTTGTGAAAAAAATCCAAAAAAAGTGTCACCTGCTAAGCCTTTCCAAGTTAGAATGGCCATGATATGCAACGAATAACCTTATTTAAATTACTTTTTTTCAATGCAGGCTTTCCAAAAGATCTGGGGTTTGACACTGATTTATAATAGTTGCAAACTATTTGATTGTTAGCTTGTTCCAGCCTACATTAGGCATACTTCCAAAGAACTATGGCATTCAAAATGTTCAATGAGATTGGTTACCAGTAGTGTGCATTTTTAAAAAATGCTGTAGAAATTTTAATAGGTTAGTATATCTTCGTCTCTAACACTTTGTTTTTCTTTTGACCACGAGGCAATTAATAAAAATATTCCATCCTTTAGTCTTTTCCATGGTACCTAGTAGAGTGAAAAATCACATCTGTTTGTACAGGAATAAGGGTATTGTGAGATTTTATGAACCTAAATTAGACAGTATTTAAGCAAACCAAGACAGGCTCATCATTTAAGAAAACTAATGATCAAACCCCTCCAGATGCCAAGGTTGTGGAGATGAAGCCAACAAGACTTCAATGAAAGGTGAGAGAAGAAAAGAACAATTGAAGATGTCTATCACCTTTAATAACCACAAGTGACAAGAGTGATTAGCTCTGAAACGACAGTCCTGGTGGACTAGGGACTCCTGATGAAGCCTCAGTCAGTGTGTAGATCATCAAATTAACCAACGTTTCCATGAACCTAAAAGTCTTCGAATACAAGACCCTAGGAGAGTAGTTACAGTCACAAGCTAATTCATTAGCACAGAAGGAAATGCTAGGATCAAATGAGAATGGCAAGGTTTCACCCAAAGTTTACACTTACGATGCAAACTTTTGTCAGAAAGTTTTCATATTGGAAAACCATGAACAATTTCTACTTGAACGAAGCATCAAGCTATCTACTATAAACATAACACATTAAAAGAATTCGATGAAATAGTCAAGAGTTGTGAAAGTAACTAATTGTGAAGGAATCATTTTGTCAATATGAGGTATCTTAATGTTTTTAAGATTTTAAGAATATTGGTCTATCATAACATGGTTTTATAAGATTTTCACTCCCAAACTGCAGAGTGTGTATTCTTCTGTAGAGAGCATCTAAGCAAAAAAAAAAAAAAGAGATTATAAATCATGTCATTTCTGATTTAGAAACTGAATCAGGTTTATTTCATAATCTGCCATGACAGACTGACATCTGTACCCATCATTGTCTTTTTCTACAGAAATATCATCTTGAATTAATATCATTTCAACCAAGAATTAATAATTCAAGCATAGTTGGGCATGGTGGCACATGCCTTTAATCCTAGCACTTGGGAGGCAGAGGCAGGCAGATCTCTGTGAGTTCGAGGCTAGCCTGGTCTACAGAGTGAGTCCAGGACAGCCAGAGATATACAGAGGAACCCTGTCTCAAAAAAGAGAAAAAACCCAAATAATAATAATAATAATAATAATAATAATAATAATAATAATTCAAGCATGAAAATCAAGAAAATAAATCTGTTTCATCAGTGCTTTGGCTTGGTTGAATCTTTTTCATTCTTCCCCTGACCCCAAATCCTAGTAGAACTGAGAGTTTTACTTTGACCAATGTGTAGAGACACTTGTCTGACCACACCCCAAAAAAAAACTGTATCAAAAGGACAAGAAGGTGAGAAAGAAATTAAATAGATTTCTTTCTCTCTTTTTTTTGGATTTTAACAAGCCTTGGCCTGAATTGTGCAATCCTAGCCCATCTAAGCTAGCTCTTAATTCTATTACCTAAATATGACCCCATATATACATACATCCCCGTGGACTGCCATTCTCCACGATATGCTGATGTTCCTGGCCATGTGGAATGAGGTTCGTTTTTCTAACCCATGGTGTGTGCCTCCTTCCTGCTGCTCCTGGCTGGAAGAAATTCTTCTTCCTGCTCCTGGCTGGAATGCTTTCTTCTTCCTCCTGCTCTAATCACAGGAAGTCCCACCTTTCTCTGTCTTTGCCCAATCTCAGGCCTCGGCATTTTATTTAACCAATCAGAGTCAATGTAAGTAACAGACAGCAAGCAGGACCAATTAATTAACATTTAGAATGCTTAACACTACCCCAACAATTCCCTCCTTTTGTCTAAAAAAAAGGCTAAATTTTTTAACTCATATAGTAAAAACAATAAGAACAAATATGAAACAATCGAGAAAACCATATATGAAAGTTATACACATAATAGCCTATTTGTATCAGGGAAACTTGAAGAAGAAAAAAATCATCTATCTTGCTGCATCTAAAGTTCTGAACCTGAGTAATTTCTATCATACCCTATATTTATAAACCTAAAGATTTTACATAGATTTCTTAAGCCAAGGTGAGCAA
>CAJQZJ010000406.1:371763-383812 GCA_907164525.1 Lophiomys imhausi
ACACACACACACACACACACACACACACACACACACACACACACACATATATGAGCCTAATAAGGGCCTCCATTTACCCTCCAGGAGAGTTTACAGAAAGTAGCTATGCATTATTATCTCATCAAAGATAAATCATTGTTCTTTGTGTGGTGATACAGGCCTTTAAAACTCACACTCAGGAGGCATAGGCAGGTAGATCTCTGTGATTTCAAGGTCTGCCTAGTCAACATGGTAAGTTCCAGGTCAGTCAAATCTACATAGTGAAACCTTGTTTCAAAAATAATATAATATATATATTATTATTCAAAAAATAATAATATATATGTGTGTGTGTGTGTGTGTGTGTGTGTGTGTGTGTGTGTGTGTGTATTCAGTACCTAGGCCACCCAGATTCCACTCACTTTCCACATTTAGTACAAATAAGATACTCTCCTGGTCTTGTGTTTCCTCCTTTGGGGGAGGCAAATGCCTACTAATGGAAGTGATAATTGCATCTCTTTTGAGATCATAATTAGGCTGGTTCTGGATCTCCCATTCTAGCTCTTTGTTAAAAGTAAACTTAGTGGCTGTTCATGATTTGAAATTGCTATCTCCTGTGGGACTTTTCCTGGGGACACACGCACAAACATCTATTTGTTTACCTCATACCTATTACTGATGACAGACCACAGAACAAAGAAAGGATTCTATGCAAGGGTACCTTGGCAAATCAACGAATTCATCATGTTTGTTTATAGGCACATGGGTGAAGGAGCTACTCCCAGGAACATTGCTTCCCAGAAGCAGTTCTATCACTGGATAGTCCCATTCAAAACTTGGGTAGTGATTTATGAAGGCTGCATCACTGAAGTTCCCTGCTCAACTTGGGAGCCCCTTGTGAGCCTAATAAGGGCCTCCCTTTACCCTCCAGGAGAGTTTACAGAAAGTAGCTATGCATTATTATCTCATCAAAGATAAATCATTGTTCTTTGTGTGGTGATACAGGCCTTTAAAACTCACACTCAGGAGGCATAGGAAGGTAGATCTCTGTGATTTCAAGGTCTGCCTAGTCAACATGGTAAGTTCCAGGTCAGTCAAATCTACATAGTGAAACCTTGTTTCAAAAAATAAAAATAAGAAGGTTATCATCTTACCATCTGCCCCCAAATCCACTTTCTCAGTGATCTTTGCTACCATAAGAGCAGTTAAGAATCCTCCTCTAGTTATCATACTAGAAGTCTTAATGTTGCAATATGCTAGTAGATTAACATACACAATCCTGTTCCCATCTGTCAGTGGGTATAAAGTTACTTTGGTTTGCTCAAAACCATATCTGCATTTCACAGAATGCTGTTGTTCTGCACCTGGGTTCGTCAAAAGTGATATGATCCAAAACAAAATGTTAAGGTCATTGTTATCTAGTACTTTGTTACTCTCTCTTCACCTCACTGCTGCTGTTAATAGCTGTAACACTGGATACAGAGGGACAAGGGTCATGTCATTTCTTATTGTTTTAATGTACAGGCTAGTAACAGTTGATCTTCAAAAATGCTTGAATGTGTAATTAAATTCTAGGCGTGAGATGACTAAAATTTATTTAAATTTGCTGGTTGGAGCTTTTTTTCTGGTGTTCAGTTTAGTCCTCTTCTTATTTGACACCTTCACAACATTTTAACTCAGAAAATATGAAAACATTTGGAAGTTTTAACTGCATACATATCCATTCCTCTCCAAGTGGAATCCAGTCCAGATTTGGACTTAATTAACATGAGCCAACCATATGTGTGCACATTTTCTGAAAGGATCACACACAGATGGGAAGAGTTATTATATTTTTGTCCTTCCTAGCTGGTATTGCTCAGTGCAGATGGGTATTTCCTATGATGTCTTTTTAATGTTTGGTAAACATGGACCTTCCTACTCAGCCATTGAGATTTTAGGCAGGAAAGAGGAATAGAATAGCTGATGAAACAGACAACATTGTCATGTATTTCCTCCATGTCCCAAGTTCAGAATGAAGAAACAATATAGCGGGCTTGCTTATTTGGAATCAGCTGAGAGGAGAGTGTACAATCTGGCAGCTTAGGACCAACCTGTAGATTGGGGCCCAGTCTAAGACAATAGTGAAAACATGATGTGCAAGTGCTGCCCAGCATACACATTTTAGGCCTGGGTTGTCATTGTTTTAATTGTATCTAGTTTCAAACTTCCTTATAAGATTTTCAGTATCAAAGTCTGCCCTTGAAAATGTGGGAGTCAATCAGCTGATTTATATAAAGACAGACATGACTATTAGTTCTTGAAACATTCTCTTCCTAGCTTTGTATTTTAATAGCCATGAGAACCTGTACTTAAATATTTATTAGTTGATTTATATGTAATTGCCAAGAATTTGTAGGACGTGAGGAAGGGCAAATTGATAGTACTCTTAACTCTTAACAGTTTACACAATGCTTATGTGAAGAACCTTGTCAGTTAGAGTCATACCTGTGTTTGTCCATGGGCCATGAGATCCGGAGTCCAGATGAGGCATGGAGTGAGCAGTACATTCCCCATAGTGTATATGACGAGTAAACTCAAAGCAGTAATTTCATTATACTGCTTCCATAAGAATGAGTTAATTTTTTATTCTTTCCCCTTGCCTGTCCAAGTTTGGTCTAATAATTATTTTGTTGTGTTATAAATGAGAACTTCTTGTGTGTGCACCTTTGTTTTCAGCTATGACACTTCAACTGAGTAGTTCAAGACACCCTTCTCATGATTTAGGATGTTACTCAGTGTGAGTGCTTATCTGGGTCCCAAAGGTAGGCCCATAATTGTATTCAATTTAGAGGTATGATTTATATTATCAGAAAAGATTGTATAAGTCTTAAAACACTTAATACAAACAAAGTAAATACAAATGAAAATAAATAAATATTCAGACCTTCAATCCCCCATCAATGCAATTAATGGTGCATCTTTTAAACAAAATAAAATTATTATAGCCAGTTCAGATTTATTCATCCTTTTTGTTCAGATATTTTCAATCTTTAAAATCATATTATTTTTACTTCTATAAAATTATAAGCTTTTCTGATACTTTAAATTTTTGCTTTATTGTGGTGAAATAAAAATTTATCATTTTATTATTTAAAAAATTGTTTAGGTCAGGGAAAATAAGACTCTTTAAATGGAGAATTGGGAAAATCTTTTAAAAGGTGAAACATAATAGGTGTGGTGTGAATGCCCTTAATCCCAGCACTTGGAGGAAGAGGCAGACAGATATCTGTGAGTTTGAGACTAGCTGGGTGAGTTCTAGGCCAGTCAGGACCACAAAATGATACCCTGCCTCAAAAAAAGTTGGAGAATAAACTCTCAACTATTAAATATTCCTATGTCAAAGTGTGATCTCCTTGAAGAATTTTGTTTTAATTTTTATTTTTATTTGTTACATACATTATATCCTTATCACACTTTCCCTTACCTTCACACCTCCCTGTCTCCCTCGTCCTAGGCCCACTTCTCCTCTATTTCCCTTTAAATAAATGCAGGCCTCCAGGGATATCAAATGAACATGGCACATCAAGTGACAGTACCACTAGGCACAAATCCTCCTATCAAGGCTGGACAGGGCAACCCAGTAGGAGGAAAAGGGTCCCAAGAGGAGGCAAAAGAGTCAGAGTTAACCCCTACTCCAACAGTTAGAAGTCCCTCAAGAACATCAAGCTATGGAACCATAATATGTAGAGAACTTACCTCAGACCTATACAGGGCATGTGATTGCTATTGCAGTCTCTATGAGCCCATATGAGCCCTGCTTAGTTGATTCTGAGGGTTGTACTCTCATGGTATCCTCAACTCCTATGGTTCCTAGAATCTTTCCTTCCCTTTTTCTTTGGGATTTCTCTGGCTTTACCTAATGTTTTCAGATCTCTGCATCTACTCCTATTGTTTGTTGGACAATTGGGCTAGGCACCAATTTATGAATATAGCAGAATATCATTAGGAATCATTCCATTGACTGTTTTTCCACTCATATTTGGGTGAGTCTCTGGCTTACCCAGCCTCTGGTTACTAGCTATCCACTCAGTTTTAGGCACAGGCTCTTCTCATGGTGTAGGCCTCATGTTGGACCAGTCATTGGTTGACTACTCTCACAAGTTCCCTGCCAACATTACCCCAGGACATCTTGTAGACAGGGTATATTGTAGGTCAAAGGATGTGTGGCTGGATTGATGTTCCAGTCTCACTGCTGGAAGTCTTCCCTGATAATAGAAGATGGCTGGTTCAGGCTCCGTATCCTTCCTTGTTGGGATACTTCAATAGGGTCACTCTAGTAGATTCCAGGGAGATTCCACCACACTTAGATTTCCACATTTCCCTCTCCCAAATGCTCCCAACACCAGTCATCTCTCCTAGTACTCTCCCCACCACCTGAACCCTATTTCCCTAGTCTACCCAGGAAATTTATTCTATTTCCCCTTCCCAGGGAGACCCATGTTCCCCTCCCTTGATCCCTCCTTGTTACTTACCCTCTCCTGGATCTGTGGATTAATAGCATGATTATCTTTTACTTTCCTGTTAATACCCCCTAATAAATGAATACAAAGTAAGTTTGTCTTTATGTTGCCTGGGTTACCTCACTCCAGATGATTTGTTTTTCTGGTTCCACCCATTTCCCTACAATGGCAATTAGATGTCATTTTTTTATCAGCTGAGTAATACCATGTTGTGTAAATGGTACCACATTTTCTTTATCCATTCTTTGGTTGAGGGACATCTAGGTTGTTTCCAGTTTCTGGCCATTAAAAATAAAGCTGCTATGAACATAGCTAAGCAAGTGTTTTATTTCAAGTGTTTGACATAAGGTGTCCCAAAATATTACCAAACTATTGTTATATACACTTACAACCTAGGTGGAGTGTTACTTTACACCAATTCTTCTTCCTAGCTGCTAGATAGCCAAGCTACTGGTCTTCTTGTTGCACTCAGAAGATTGCTCATTGCCAGTAAACTAATCTTGGCTTTTTTATCCAGACTCTACCAACATGCTCTGTAGAATGACCTCAATTATCTCCCCCTTGTGTCATTGTCCTAATACAGTCACATAGTAGCCTACCTGGAGCTATGTGCCCTGTTGTAGTGTATAAATGAAGGTAATATTTTCTAAAGACAAATGGTAATACTCCTGCAAACTTGCAGATTCCATTCTCAAGCTCTCATGCTTTCTCTTATTTACTTTACAAAGGCTCTCTCTCTCTTTCTTTCTCTCTCTCTCTCCCTCCCTCCCTCGCACCCTCCCTCCCTCCCTTCCTCTCTCCCTCAGTTTATTATTTGACAGTGAAATAATGTCTTGGGATGTGTGAAGTAGAGTTTCTTAAAGTAGCCTCTGGGATACAATCATCCCTCCCTGGTCTTCTCATTAAAATTGCCCTTCAAAAAGTCTCTCAGATGATGCTCATATCCATCAGAGATTAGAACTCAAGATGTTAAAGACAATTAAGTTATCAGAATGTTTTAATCCACCAATTACCTCTCATTTTTTTCACTCCCTTTCTCAATGTGCAAATCTTATTAATGATGTACTTTGAATGGAATTCTGTTATTTTATTTTATGTGTGTGAGTGTTTGAGCTACATGCATTTTGAGTTGTGAGCTGACATATGGATTCTGGGAGTCAAAACCTGGTCCTCTGGAAGAAAAATTATTCTTAACCTCTAAACCATCTCACCAGCTCCTAATGATGCACTTTTGACTTCTAACTTGCCCCCAGGATACTTCCATTTTTTTTTTCCTGAAACTGTCACAAGTTTTAGAAATTTTAAACTACTGAGAGGAACAATTCAGCAGATCTAAATCCAACATTAAGGCCATCCTTATGTTCTCAAGAAAAGAACAGATTATATTCTAGAATGTTGGACAATAATGTTATCTTAGTTTTTCTGTTGCTGTGATAAAACACCATGACCAAAAGCAACTTGGGGAGGAAAACAGTTTATTTGACTTACCGCTTGTAGTCCATCATCCAGAGATGTGAGGGTAGGAATTCAAGGCAGGAACCTTGAGACAGGAACTGATACATAGCCCATGGAGGAGTTCTGTTTTCTGATTTACTCCTCATGGCTTACTCAATTTGCTTTCTTATAGGACCACCAGCCCCAGTTGTCCCTACCACAGTAATCTGAGCCTTCCTACATCAATCAGGGAAATGTTCTACACACTGACCAGCAGGCCAATCCTATGGAGGCATTTCTTCAATTGATATTATTCCATTCCAGATGACCCTAGCTTGGGTCAAGTTGACATAATAACTAGCCAATGCATAGCCTAGAGTAGGGTACAATAACTGTATCACCTTTATGCTCCATTTTCCAGGGAGCTTCTAATTTTTTTTTTTTTTTTTGGTTTTTCGAGACAGGGTTTTTCTGTGTAGCCCTGGCTGTCCTGGAACTCACTCTGTAGACCAGGCTGGCCTTGAATTCTCGGAGATTCACCTGCCTCTGCATCCCGAGTGCTGGGATTAAAGGCATGCACCACCATGCCCAGCAATGACAGAAAGCTGTGAACTGCCATGTGGGTGCTGGGATTTGAACCCAGGTCCTTTGGAAAAGCAGCTAGTGCTCTTAACCGCTGAGCAATCTTTCCAGCCCCGAGTCTCTAACTTTTAAAAATGCTATTACTTGCTCTTTAGGTTTTCATCAGATTCAAGAGAGTAAAGTCATCTACAAAAGGAAAGCCTTTACCTTTAATTACAGTTCAGGATCACAGTAATATCAAGCAGCATGGGTATGAGGGTAAGCAAAGAAGCCAGGAGATTCAGCAAATAGCTCTTTATGACTAAGCTGAATCTACCACAAGGTCTCCAAAGTCATAACAATT
This sequence comes from Lophiomys imhausi, assembly GCA_907164525.1. Taxonomy (NCBI): domain Eukaryota; kingdom Metazoa; phylum Chordata; class Mammalia; order Rodentia; family Muridae; genus Lophiomys; species Lophiomys imhausi. The sequence continues at coordinate 378,604 of CAJQZJ010000406.1, forward strand.
CTGATGCCTGAATTGAAATAGGAAGCTAGTATCCTTAAGGAGATAAAAGACAACTAAAAAGTCTGACTTAATCTGCTGGCTAAACAAAGGAGGATAGTAGCTTGGTAACAGGTTCCTTTCTGAAAGAGAAAATGTGGTAAATGAGAAATCGAAAGACTTTGGTATCAGTTTAAGTGGGGTTTCTGTGAGCTTTCATTTGCTTATCTCAAAACCAGAGATAATTCTGTCTGTCTTGCATGATGGTTCTCCATGATTGTATGAGTATGATAGTGCTTGGCCTGCAGCAGGCAGCTGGAGATATTATGATTGTTTTTATTGTCATCACCATCCATTGTTTTAATTTTCTTAAATATTTTGGTACTAAAAGAATTCCACATGTTGTGCCCTCTCTGAAGTCTCTATGTGCCACTGTTTTCTGGGAAAGAAACATGGTCCCCAATAGAGGAACAACAGTATCCAGGAAGTTCCTTCCCCCTCCTGAAAACAGAAAGATCCCCTTCCCTCCATTTTATTTATTTATTTATTTACTTACTTACTTAATTACTTACTTACTTATTACTTCAGGTTACATCTCTGATTATCATAGTGTCCTCTTCCCACCCCTCCCAGTACCACCCTCCCGTCCTCTACTCCCTATCCCTTCCATCCTCTGGAGTGGAGTGTCCCTACATAACAGTCCCCCACCCCAGTTCAGCAGTCATATGAGGGCCAAGAGCCTCCTCATACACTGGGGGCATATAAGTCAGTACCACTACGGAAAAGTGTCTCACTGACAGGAAAAAAAGTCTATGTTCCTATTCCCTTTGGTGCACTCATTGTAGTACAGTTATCCTGTACTATATGGCTAAAATCTGACTATAAGTGAATAGATGCCATGTGCATCCTTCTGGGTCTGGGTTAGCTCACTCATGATAAGCTTCTCTAGTTCCATCCATTTGGCTGCAAATTGCATGATTTTGCTGTTTCTGAAAGCTGAGTAGTATTCCATTGTGTAGATGTACCACAGTTTTTAAATCCATTCTTCAGTTGAGGGACATCTGGGTTGTTTCCAGTTTCTAGCTATTGCAAATAAGGCTGCTATGAACATAGATGAGGAAACTTCCTTGTGATTCGATGAGGAATCATTTGGATGCATACCCAGAAGTGGTAAGGCTGGGTCCCAAGACAGAGCTATTCCAAGTTTTCTAAGATATCACCAGACTGACCTCCATAGTGGTTGCACAAGCCTGCACTCCTGCCAGCAATGGAGGAGGGTTCCCCTTTCTCCACACCCTCGCCAGCATGTGCTGTCATTTGAGCTTTTGATCTTAGCCATTCTGACAGATGTGAGATGGAATCTTAGAGTTGTCTTGAGTTGCATTTCTCTGATGATTAAGGATGCTGAGCATTTCTTCAAGTATCTCTCAGCCATAAGGGATTCCTCCTTTGTGAATTCTCTGTTTAGCTCTGTCCTGCATTTTGGATTATTTGGTTTCTTGGCATTTAATTTCTTGAGTTCTTTGTAAATTTTGGATATTAGCCCTCTGTGAGATGTGGGGTTGGTGAAGATTTTTTTCCCCAATCTGTAGGCTGCCGTTGTTTTGTTTGAATGACAGTGACCACCCTCCCTTTCTAAACAAGACAAATTATTGTAAGCATTAGAACTAACTGTTCCAAAACAGCATATTGAAAATATTTTCTTTAGGGCAAACAGATCATATGTTAAAATGTGCATTTCTTCCTAAAAGTCCACTCTCTCTTCAAGTGGTATTTTTTCCTTCCGAGTTCTCTTATGAGTTGTAATTGTTTAAGACTCAAGAAACATTCTGTCTGCTATCATGCTGTTGTTTTAAATTATTGATTTCTATTGTTGTCACAGTGTATGACCAGCCTTGGTTATGGGCCTAACTACCTAACTGTGGCCCAAGGATACACCATGCATTTTGACATTTTGCTTTGGATGTATTCAGTTTATTTCTAATAAAAAAAATCTGCTAACAACTAACAAAAGGACTTGGGCAAGCTTTCCTGGATTCTTTTGATAGTCCTGTAATTTAGTTATACTCTGTGGGCTCTGATAACCAGCCTTCTCCCTTTTAAAGCCATTGTCATTTCCTGGTCCCATAGAATGAAAGTCTGAATAAATTTCCCACAGGGTTTCAGGGTACTGATGCTTTCATTTGTTCAACAAATATTTCTTGAATGCATTTGTAACAAGGAATAGTTAGTTTTCAGACTGTGTAAGAAAATCCCCCCGTGCTTTAGGAACTTGCATAGTAGTAAAGGAGGTCACCAAAATTTTAAGTATACAAAATAATATTTAAATTAAATCAGGATAAAGGTAAGAAACTATTTACATGCCAGTATCTACCAATAACTTAACCTTTAAGTAAAATATAACCCCAAGAATTGATTTTATGAGCAAGGTGAATTGAATAGGTAAAAGGAAGGAAAATATATAGAAGGTGGGGGAAAGGTTTCTGTATTTTGCTTTATTCTTTAACTTTAAAGTCTAAGTGCTTGCTTAGCCTTCTCACTCTCAGTAAAGATCTATGGGCCTCTAGGAATTTGAAGAATTTGTGGGTGTGTGTGTGTGTTTGTGTATGCAAAAAGGAGTGGAGGTTTCTGTGAATATGTGTGTGCATATGTATGTGTGCACAGCCAGTAGGAAAATGAATGATAATGCTTCAGGAAATGAGTTCATTAACAAAACAAAAGGAAGCAGGCAGTCCTCAGATCATTGGCTTTAGGTTCAGTGGTGTTAATATTTCAGGTTATGAAGAAGTGAACAAATATGGCACATATAAACAGTATCTGCTAATGTGAGTTCTCAGTTTCAGAAACATTTAGAATACTTGAATTTTAAATAAAACACTTAACTGTGAAATCCACCAAAATTTATGATGTTTTATTTAGGTTTTTTAAACTACAATCTTAGTTAGTACAATTTCTGAATCTTAGTACAAAATAATATCAAGTTTTTAAAATTTAAATCAAAGGTAATCTTTTCCATAAAATTAAGGTGATAGTTATTTTGGTAGAATCTGGCCTAGAAAGAAAGTGTAAGGAATTTTCTGAAGTGATGTGAATGGCATAAATCTGAACCAGAATGTTTACAACTAAAGTACATATGAATCTAAAAAGTCATCAAACAAGTAGTTTAAGTTTCTGTCATTTTCCTCTGATATATATCAATGGAAAGGTGGGAGAAATAAAAAAGAAACCTATTTTAGGCCTCCAGATGCATATTAAACCAGACATCATAAATTTGGGCCTCTGCAATTCATGCAGGGCCTATTAGATTCTACAGTCCCTTCCCATTTGTTCATCCAACAACATGGTTTAACAAAGTGTACAAGCTGCTAACCCTGCATTTGACTATTGGTGGTCATTGTGCTACAGATGTCTTAAAAGGAATGTAGGTAAGCAAAAGGGAGAAAAATATCACTCAGTGAGCTCTCATCTGAGACAGGATTCAGGGACACTTTCATATTTTTGCTGAATTTTTCTCAGTGTGTTCAGTCATCTGTGCTGCTAATAAAATTCTGTGTCCCTGTGGGATTGTTAGATCTTATACAAAGGCAGGAGTAATTATATGAGAGTTTCTCTGCTCCCTGAACAAATGTGGACAGTTCACTTTGCAAAAGAATCCAGTGAAGACAGCCTAGGATGATGAATAGCAGAGTGAGGTGTCACCGTATCAACTGTGTAGTCTTTAAACTACACCCACTTCAGTTATTATTATATTTTAATTTCTCAAAGGTAAAGCTTTCAAAATTATGATGAACTTTCCGGGATTTTCTGATGTTGACTCACTTTAATTATCCATACCACCTGATTCTGGTTTAGTTTTTCCTTTTCAAATGGAAAATCTATAGCTATGTATATATTAGTGGAGCAAAGCAATGTTCTGATTTATGAATACAATGTGGAATAATTAAGTGAAGCTAGTTAATTTATTCATCACTTTGAATGCTTAGTTTTGTGGTGAGAACATTTGGAATTTACTGTCATCAATTTTGAAATGTACAACATACTGTTTATTAAATTCAAAATATTGTATAATAAGTCTCACAGAAAACCACTCTTTTCTGCCTAATTAAGGCTCTGTATTTGTTTATAGCAAGAGTTACAAGAGTCACCACAACTTCATGCTTGAAAAATCAGCTATTTTTTTTTTACTGGGGAGAGACTTTCTTTTTGCTTTTGTTGTTGTTGTTGTTGTCCTTATTTTGAAAGGTTCATGATAGTAATAGTAAGAAAACTGCATTTGTTTTCAAATCAAGTCTTCACAAAAGGGAAAATCTGTAGTCATATTACAAATGAACACCATGAAAATCTGTAGTCATATTACAAATGAACACCAAAATTGATAAATATTCTTTCTTAGGTTTAAAGATGATATTTTAAGCCAAATGTTTTCAACTCAAAACCACGATGGGGTTTGGATTCTTGGGATGCCCTCCAAAAGACAGCTTATTCATTTAGTAATGGGGTGCAGCACTGGATTGATAATAAGATTATAATAAGAAAATACTGAATAAAATAGCATTTCCTAATTCTCCCTTTCAGCTATTTTTAAAAACGTACTTTTTCTTTTCCTGAAGATGGCAAAGCTGATGATGGATTTTATGAATATTTTTTAAAGAGCCTATACTTGTTAACATATACACTACAAAATAAATAAAGAATAAAAACAAAACAAAACCCACAAATATCTAGGAACATCTACTTTTTTACATAAGGGTGCATTTGTTCCTAAGACTGAAAACATTTTTCTGTAATTGTTGCTTTGTGACATGCTTGTCCCCATCACAGCTGTATTTTAATGCATTTGACAACTGTCAATGTGAAATCTTTATCCTCACTTCAAATCTCAAATCTTTCCTTTCTCTAAAATGTGTGCTGCAATTTGTGCTTGAATACAATACAAAATGAACCCTGGGAAACAAAGAGAAGCAAATTGGGGGTGGGGGTTGAGGATGAGCATAATGGCAAGGGAGATTGGGGTAATAATGTGACAGTTGCATCAGTTTTTGGATGTGAAAGATGACTGAGACACAACAAGCAAAACTTGGAGCTGTTTACCACTACAATTGTAGTCAAATAGGAATAAACATAATATATCCTACTTCCTAACATGATCAGCAAGGAACAAATGTTTAGCAAGTTTTAATATCTTACTTTGGGTACAATGTAGTTTTAGGGAGTATCAAGAAAGGAACCTAGC
>CAJQZJ010000406.1:383822-410123 GCA_907164525.1 Lophiomys imhausi
AAGAAAGGAACCTAGCTCTGTTTATTATAAATTCTAATTGATTTCCTTGAATCTTTAAAGTACAAAGAATTTCAGAGCCAGAGGTATGTACCATTCACATGAGAAATCAAAAGGAAAATAATAAAAAAGAGATGATATCTCAAATAATATCCTGACTTAAGGCCCAGGTAGAGTTGGCTGGAACTCACCAGAGTTTGATGAGGAAAGAGATCAGAGTCGCCTTCATTAGGTGCAGAGAGATAAAGAATGTACAATCCACTATCTTGAAGTGTTCTCTTTTTTTCACTCAAGGCTTAATTGTTCTATAACTGTGGAAATTCAGGAACAAATGTCATAATATGTTACTAATTCACCCATGTTGATTGGGTCTGTGAAGCCCATTTGACAGAAGGAGAACCAGTACTTGTTCCTTAACATTATGGTACATATATTTGGGCTGTTATTCTAAAACATCATAAACCTTATGTCTTTTGCTCATCATTGTGGGAGAGAGCCCATTGTTCATATTACAACATTGTTGGAAGGAGTCAGAATCTGGAAGGTGAGAAATACTCAGAATCTGGAGGTTGAAAAATAGAGAGAGCTTAAAATGAAATGTTAAAATATGTTGTAAAGTTATCAATGCCCACTCTTTACTAAAACAAAGTATTGACCCGAGAGCTTAGATTTCAATATATGAATCCATATATTTTGGTAATGCTAAATGGATTTTTGTCTCTTTAGGATTCCATGTAACCGATTTTAAAATAGATTTCATATTTTTTTTTTGTTAAGACTCACCCTGACTTTATCCTGTCCCATGGACCTGAAGAACTTTCCAATGGATGTCCAGACCTGTACAATGCAGCTGGAGAGTTGTAAGTCATTTCTATTAAATGACCACTTGCTTGTTATAACCACTGACTTGCCTCTTTTAGTGTGTCAGTAAGGAATAAATACTTGTAAGCTTCATTCTCTACCAAATTTACCAATAACAAAGGTCTTAATGGAGAATGATGTTTAATAAGAGAAGCCTATTATCAATACAGCAATACAACCACAGTTCAAAATGTTAAATTTCCCTTCCTCAAAAAAATCCCACCCAACTGATTTATCAAGATTTTCAATGAAATAAAAATGTTCCTCTGAATAATTGTAATTATTAGCCATCTCACCTTTATAAAGAATCACTGTCTAATCAGAAAATTGTATTTCTTTTCGTCTTACACTCATAGAGACCAAAGTATCCAAAGGGATATTGGAAGGAGAGATGATTGCTTTGAGAACAAGACACAAAGCACTTACCAATAGGAGGATTCAAAAGGACAGAGATGAGGACTGAAGCTCAGCAGGAGTGTTTGCCTAAAATGCTCAAGGCCCTGGGTGTGATCCTCAGTGAAACAAAATATATATACAAATAAATGAATAAAAGTTTGAAGGGCATAAATTGACATGGAATAAGAGTTGGCATCTTCCTTAGATAAGCAATGGATACACTAGGACATGAAAAAGAAAATAGGAAGGTGTCATCTACTTTGTCCCTTTTATCCTCTGACTCCACTGCCACTGAAATCTTTGACATGCACCATAAGTTGCTCATGCCTCCAAGATAATGGAATTTTCAGTTAGGAGACGTGACATTTCCTCTGGCTTGCTCTTGTCACTTTCTCTGTTAATAGAGTCCAAAAAAAAAAAAAACCAACAAAAACAAAAAGAAACAAAAAATAAAAACAAACAAACAAAAACCAAATAAGTGATACACTCTTCCAGGGATGTTAGGAGATTTAATGAGGCAGGGGCAGGAAAATACTTTTAACTTCTTGGTTTAGAAAAATAATAAGTGTAAAAAGACTCATCTACTACCATTTAAAAAGAAATGGTGAGGGGCTTCTTTGTGACCATTTAAAGTCACTACAGATTTCTGTTGAAATGTCTTACAAAAATAAACAAAATAACAAAACATCTTTTGTTTTTAGATGCTGTCAGAGATACAATTAGAATTTTTTATTCATCTGCTCTATTTATTGATTCCATGTCATCTCATCTCTTGAGAAGAAAGTTGAGGAAAACATTTTTGTTATTTCTTATCTTTTATTTTTTTATACTTTATTTTTTTATTTCTTCAAGTTACATCTCAGTCACAATCCCTTCCCTACTCCCCCTTCCTATCCCACCCTTCCACTCTATTCCCCCGAACAGCTTCCCCTTTCAGTCCAACAAATGGTTCCTTCTCTTATAACAGTAAATATTATACAAAACAACAGAAATAAATATGCCACATTTATGAAAGTAAAATGGCCCAGCATACATTCCCAATGTCCAGTTCATACATATCTGGCCCCTGACTTTAACATTCTAACATCTAACCATCTCCATGAGTTTAAAGTTCTACATCTGACTCAGCTTTCATACTAACTTGCATCACTATTAAAAACATCTTCTTAGATCCAGAACACCCTCTTGATTCCTAAACAACTCAAAATTTAACTATGAGGCTCTAGCTATCTATTCTTCAACCACCTCAGAGACCTGAGAGGGATAAATATATCTGATTATATAGGAAGTGCAGGGGCTGCATCATCCAAAACTAAGAAATGACATATCAGTGGCTGCCTGGGCAGTTCCTGTTTTCTCTCCAAACGTTACAGCATCAATCTTCAGCCTTTTGGTCCTGTTTCTCTGAGAGACATTGATTGTAGGGCAGGGATTATGAAGGACTTGCCTACCCTGTGTTGGCAGAGCTAGGCTGTTGACTTCCCTGCTACCAAGTTTTGTCCTTTTTGGACAGCAGTCTGTCTGCAGTTGAAGCAAGGGGTTTTTTCATGCCAAGAGATAGGCTTGCCACTGATTTAACCATCTCACACTGGAGATTCTTCGATGCTCATCTTCTACTTGGAGTAGAATAGGGGGTGCTGTCAGGAGCTGATATGTCTCGATATAAGAAAAAATCTTAATTTAAGACATCTTTTATTTTTTAAATTATTTTTAACATATATTTATTCAACTTACGTCTCCATTACCACCCCCTCCCTGCACCCTCTCCTGGTCCCTCCCTTCCACCCTCTAGCCCCTTTCCCACCCAGTCCTTCCCTCCGGTGTGGGGTTCCTCCATATATCCACCCCACTCAATTCACTTGAGGTCTAAGAGCTTCCCCTTGCACAGGGGTTATTATATATGAGTGTCTCCTCTACAACTCTATATCTCCCAACCTCAACACAATCATTTCATTTACTCTGTAAACAGGACCCAGATCTACCAACTGAGACTCATCTAAAGCATGAAAAGCTTCAACTAATAGATTCAAATTTAGATTTACAAATTCAAATGTGTATTTGTTGGAGATAGTTAGGATATATTCATACAGATTGACAGTGGAAGAGATAGGTTAGCCATTGCTTTTGTGGACAGTCAATATTTGGACAGGATCCATATTCCAGTTTGTTTCTTTCCATAATTTCATTGTTTGATTTTAAGGTGCTCCAAAGAATCTAGACACCAAATAAATTTTCCATTGATTTCTAGGTAGAGTTGGTGACTCACTATCTTGCAGTAAGGAAGAGTAAAAATTTATAAACTTAATAAACATGCTGCAGTCATTAGCCATATTGGTATTCACAGAATATTCGTCGTCCTTACCAGTCTTCTTTCCACAGTTCACATATGAAGAAAACCTAAAAAAAAAGGAGAGCAGAGAAATAATGAGTGACACAAATACTAGCTGTTATTTCTGGGATGGAAAAATATGTTGACACATTTACAAATAATGACCCAATTAGGCATGCCCTGGAAGACAAAGAGCTATCTTTGATTTACTGAATCATTAACTATCATACATGATTTCTATGATTCTAGTCATATAAAAATAGGACCTTACAAAATAGGGAACCTGCTTTACTTTGTACTGATAATGAGTGGGGGCAATTTAGCAATGCATTAGCACATATAACGGTCCTGATGGGGTTTGATTTTGTTTTGAGATAGGGTCTCATGTAGCCTTGTCTGGCCTTGTCCAAGCCATGTAGTCAAGGATGACTTTGAACTTCTGATCTCCCAGCCTTCACCTCTCAATTTCTGGGTCTACAGGTATATGCCACCACTTGCTGTATTATTTGGTGCTGGAGATTGAAAGCAAGACCTTGTCCATTTTAGGCAAGAACTGTATCAACTGCCTACACTCCCAGCTTCTGTATCACTGTTCTTAGTTCACATATTGTACAAGGTCCTCTTAAATGACTTGCCTATAGCCCTTCATACTTGCTAAACTACTGAGAATTTACTCTCAGTAATTAACATAGGTCTCCTACAAGTAAAGCTAGCATAATAGAAGGTGACAATTGTGCAGTGGTAATACTTGCAGGCAGGCATATAATGAATTCATTCTCATTAGCCATTTCAAAAGGAGTGGTTTCATTTGAAATACCAAAACTGGCACCATGAATTGGATTGTCTTTTTGAACTGCCACAGATACAGCTCTTTCAAGTGAAGAAAATCTTCAAAGGGTTTTGTGTTTGTTTATTTGTTTGTTCTTCAGAGAGAGTTAGTGAATAAAGAGCCTGGAGATAAAAGAGTCTATAGATTCTTTTCTCTCATTATACACACAAAAAATTAATCAGAAATACCTTGCTGTGTTCAGTTTCTCTGCATCTGATGACATGTTGTGATGACCGCAGTGACTCTTATTAAGACTGTACTTGAAATGATTCCCCTCTTCTCCACTTCTGTTTTTAGACTTTGCAGTTTCCTAAGAAAGATACATTGTTTGTTACTACTTCTTTCTTCCAGTTGGGTACACCATGAATGACCTGATATTTGAGTGGTTAAGTGATGGTCCAGTACAAGTTGCAGAAGGACTCACCCTGCCTCAGTTTATTTTGAAAGAAGAGAAGGAGCTTGGCTACTGCACAAAGCATTACAACACTGGTAAGGTTTTCCTTCACTTGCTAAACCCAAGTGGTTTCCATTTGCATATCAGATCTTCTATCTTATTATCTTAATATTTGCTCATTCATGAAAAAAGCTGAGCTTAACAGAATCCTCAACATGTAGGGCTCCTGGACCCCATGAAATAGGCTCCTGAGTGCAGCATATTGTCTCCCTGAAACACAGAAGAGAGAATTACGAATCTTTTGCTTGTCTGTTACTGAAAGTCTGCTGCTGAGACTTTGGAAAGTCTGAGGAAAGGTGTAGAAGACCTCATTAGTTGTGCAAAAAACACAGATCTTGGCTGTTCCTTGCATCCACTCTTCACATTGCAACCTCAGGTCAATTTGCACTCCTAGCCTTGGTGGAAGAAAGTGATAATGACATAGGTCTGTAGAAACCCAGAAATAGAAATCTTGTGCTCTGCAGTCCTGGAGAACAATATGAGTCTCGATGAGCATCATCCTGAGAGCATTCAGCTGCCTCTAAAGTCAAATTCTATCTTTAGCACTGAAAAATATATGGAGTGGGCAAGGTTGAGGTAGTAGCAACAAGAGCGCAACTGTTGTTGCCTGGAAGATTATACCTGGCCAGGAAAGCTGGTGTCTTTTATTGCAAATGCTCTGGTCTTTTGATAACATGAAGTCTGATGGTAGAGAGGCAGTCCTCACTAACTGCCCTGGGTCTCTTGTGAGTAGAACATTCCTTAGGATCCAACAGAGGCTTTTAAAGAAGTAACTAAAACCTGATTCCAAGGTATTCTTCCTAAGAATTCAACCTAGTCTTTGGTCTTTGTGAGGAATAACCCAAACGACCTTTCAGGGTTTAATTCAAAGCCAATAAAGGAGAGAAAAATGTTGAAAGTGGCAAGAACATCTACTTTTTTAATGTTTATTACTTCAAGTTACATTTCCATCACAGTGCCCTCTTTCCACCCCTCCCAGTCCCACCCTCCCACCCTCTACCCCCTCTTCCTTCTATCTTACTCCTCTGGAGTGGAATGTCCCTACATATCAGTCTCCTGCCCCAAGTCAGCAGTCATATAGGGGCCAAGAGCCTCCTCATACACTTGGGAGCTACATGGTAGCACCATGCAAAGTGTCTCACTAACAGGTGACAAAGTCTATTTTCCTGTTCCTTTTGGTGCATTGGTTGTAATATAGTTATCTTGTACTGCATGGCTAAATCTGAGTATAAGTGAATAGATGCCATGTGCATCTATTCCAGGGTTTGGATTAGCTCACTCAGGATGAACTTTTCTAGTTCCATCCATTTAGCTACAAATTGCATGATTTCATTGTTTCTGATGGCTGAGTAGTTCTTAATAGCAGCGTTGAAAGTTGTAGTATCTTCCTATACAGTCTGCTTTATAGATGGAATAATAATACAAATAGTTTCTAGGAATGAATATTCTAAGGCTCTTCAAGCAATTCCCAAAGGCTAGAAAGTTTTCTCAATGAACAGAGTATACACATACTCTATAAATGTACCCTTTAGTTTTACCATTGAGAAGGCAAAGATATACAACTATTCAAACACTCAGGGATGTTTTTCTTGCTACTGAGAAGGCGTTGAGAGACTGGAAAGATAGTTCAGTCAGTAAAGTGTTTGCCATGAAAGCCTGTGGTCCAGAGTTCAATCCCCAGCTCCCAAAGAATGGTGATACATGCTTATAACTCCAGCACCTGGGAGATAGACACAGGTAGCCAGCCTACTCTAATTTGAGAGCCCTAGGGGCCAGTGAGAGACTACCTCAAAAACCAAGGTGGAAGGAACTTGAAGAATGACATGTGAGGCTGATCTCTGGCTTCCACATGCCTGAACACAAACATGAACCCCAATACAAACATACTCTGTTCTCTCTCTCTCTCTCTCTCTCTCTCTCTCTCTCTGCCTCTCTCAGAAAGGACTGGGTTATCCTTCCATATTATATGTTATATGTTACACAGTATACAGTGTTTTTTTTTTTTGGTTTTTCGAGGCAGAGTTTCTCTGTGTATCCTTGGCTGCCCTCGACTCGCTTTGTAGACCAGGCTGGCCTCGAACTCACAGAGATCCACCTGCCTCTGCCTCCCAAGTGCTGGGATTAAAGGCGTGTGCCACCACTGCCCGGCTATACAGTGTATGTTAATGATGGTACATTATGTGCTGTATATCACATATAAAACCAACATTCTTGAATTTTTTTATCTGTCTTGCAAAAGCTAGAATTCTATCTAAAATAATCTGTGACAGGTCCAGATTATCCAATTTTAATATGAAGGCTCTTTAGCTCCCTCATTCTTACACTATTATTTTCATTACTAAGAGAATTCAAAAAAGTTAAATTAATTTTGTAGATTGAGCATTTGTCTGTAATATTTCTAATCAGCTTGCAATGTTATTTACTTTTCAAATTAAAATAGGAGAGTAGAAGGGCAGGGGAACAAGCTCAAATAAGACTTCAAATCATCCTTTTCTGCTTCCAGGCAAGTTCACCTGCATTGAGGTCAAGTTTCACCTGGAGCGCCAGATGGGCTATTATTTGATCCAGATGTACATCCCCAGCCTATTGATAGTCATTTTGTCCTGGGTCTCCTTTTGGATAAACATGGATGCAGCCCCTGCCAGGGTTGCCCTTGGTATCACAACAGTCCTGACAATGACTACTCAGAGTTCAGGTTCCAGGGCATCTCTGCCAAAGGTAAGAAATAACCACACTTGGCAGCAAGTGACCTGAGAGGCTCTTCAAAGGTCTTTTGGACCAAAAAATTCTGTGAGGACAGAAAATTTGCCATTCCACTATGGTGTTGGACAGGCGAATGCATTAAGAAAATGAAATGCTAAGTTTGGGAGTATCAAGCTCTGATAATGTGGGAGATCCTCAAAATCAGATCTATTTTTATGTAAGAAATACCTTCCACTGTAACAAATGCTGCTTAAATAATGAAAAGTATCTTTCTTATGAAATGCCTCAGCTTCTTAGATCTGTACAAATATGTATTTTCTCATTTTGGAGAGTACATTGAGCCATTGCCTTAGGTTTTCTGAGAGTGTAAGTTCAATTTAGTATTCAGCATACTTAGTCTCATGGTTGAATGGGTTGTCCTAAATCCAGTTCCAGAAAATAATTGAGATGTAATCCTTTGTCATTTTTGTCTTGAGCTTATGATCAGTTGTGTTGCATTTAATATGATGAGAAGTGTTAGAGCATGTTCCACCATATCTCTGGTGTTTGCAACATAAGATCACAATATAGCAGAGGCTTGTGGCTATAACATAGGTGGAATAAATACCAGGAAAATTATTACACAACGTAATTAATTCCTATACTTTCCAAGATAAATATGAGGTTTTTTCTATTCAAATGAAAGCAGGTGACATATCTCTGACACCTTTTAAAACATTTTGTGGAATAACAAATAGAATAATTTACTTGTGTCATATGCTTCCTGAAATACAGATGTCAGCAATAACCATGGCTTTTTAAACTATGTAATCACTGACCCATTTTAGTTAGTAGAGATCCTAATCTATTCAATGCCTTCATGCCAAACAGGTTCATTTGTTTATTTCTCTCTAGCTATTACTTACCACCATCAATGCATGCCATTAAACTGTAAGATGCACAAACACATGTTTTACAATTTAATTATACAGCTAAAGTATTGGTGACAAATTGTGAGTAAATGATGTGAAAACATAAGATATTTAGTTCCCAACTGCCCATTGCTATGAAAAGAGCATCACTTATTTGCAAAATGAGATTTTTCAGTTTTGTAAACGTGTTATTCATTCTAAGGAGCTATTATGATTCTACATCAACAGGAAAAACTATTACTAAGTAAATGGTCACTGATCAGTGTTATTTTTCTGTAGAAACAATCAGGAACTCAGATAGCTAAACCAAGAGGGCACAATTTAAAATAATTTTATACTTGGCCTTGAATACACAGTGGTTAATCTTTTGCCACAACCAGACTGATCTTCCTACATGTAATTTTAGACTATTATTAAACACAATCAACTCTCAACTGACCATGAACAAATGTGACTCATATGTATGATGGAGAGAAATTAAAGTGGTATTAAAGCACGAGTCATGGAAAATGAAAAACCCTGACCATATACTTAATTATACATATACATAAATATTCACTAATTTATAAACACTACAGTTCCTGACCAGATGGTCCATTGTGTTACTAGCCTAGGTGCTCCAGGGCCAACTGGGACACTCTGTACAGAATACACATGTACATTTTACAAGCTTATGGAAAGATAGAAACATTGTTAATGTTAACTGTCCAGTATATAGCAGTTGTTAACTAATTAATGTATGTTCTTCACCTTCATTTCTATTTATATTTGCCGACAAACCACCTTATTTGTATGCACAGAGAATGTAGATACAAGCTTTATGTCATCCAATGCTATGCCGTTTCTCACGGCCTTAAAAATCTACTTCTTTGCAGTGGCAGAGGCTGAACCTAGTATTGCTTACACACATTAGGCAAGCACTCTACCACTAATGGATAGCCTCACTCCATGAGCAATCTCTAATGACTTAGTAATAGTCTACAACTATTTATTTTTGCCATCTTATCTATTGAAGGGCTTCTTTTCTGATTATATAAATATGATGATTATAAATACATTTACAAGCAACTATATTAACTGTTTTGAGTAAAATTAATGGGGTAAGGTATATGGGAAGGTAATCAATAGCATGTGTATACAGTGCATGCAAGAACATTGTCATCCTCATTACGTAGGATGAGGATGAATTCATGGAGGTCTTCAGCACCTAAAATACATGTGGCTGAAGTTAGATGACTTATGAGTCCTCATTAGTGATTAAAAAATTAATGAAGAGTCATGGCCCTCCTCCTACCTTTTACCATGTATAACCAAAAGCATACCTGGAGTGGAATCTAAGAATGAATTTTTGCATAAAACATTAGAAAGATTTTTGCTTTTTTGACAATTTTGTACAACCACATAATAATGTCTAAACATTATCACCTCCCCATTATCCTTTCAGCATCCTTTTTTCCTTCTGAAACTAGCTTTGTCCCCAAACAAGCCTGACTCCTACTTTGATGCCTTTGTTTACGTGACCCACTGAGTTGAATTAGTAATGCTTGCATTAGCATGGGTTGGGAGTATTTTATGGAGCTTGAGGAGAGCTTAGGGAACAGTAAGATCACAAGGGCAGCGGCTAGAGTTTTGATATAAGAGAAATGTTGTAATAATAAGGCATGTACCACAAAGAAATGCAATTTGTCTAATATCAGAGATTTCCCCTTTCCTAAAGTATTTCGTCAGACTCTGGAAAGTTTATAACACATGTATAAAGATGTGCTGCAACTCCCTGAGTTCCACCTAACATTTGACTGTGGGTCTCTGCATCTGTTTTCATCATCTGCTGGATGAAACTTCTCAGAAGGCAGTTATGTTAGGTTCCTGTCTTCAAAGATAGCAGAGTGTCATTAATAGTGTCAGGGCTTGGCTCTCTCCCATGAGGTGGGTCTCAATGTAGGTCAGTCATTGGTTAGCCATTCCCTCAATTTCTGTTCCATCTTTTATCCCTGCATATCTATCTTATAGATAGGACAAATTTTAGGTCAAGGGTATTGTGGGTGGGTGGGTTGGTGTCCCTCTCCCTCCAAAAGGAAGACCTATCTGGCCAACAGATGTGGTCACTTCAGTCTCAGTATCCTCCACTGCTAGGAGTCTCAGCAAGGGTCACCCCCATATCCTCCTAGGACCCTCCACTCTCCTCAGCTTGTCCCAGAGATGCCCAAACACAAATTTCCCTTCTCTCTCACATTCTTCTCAGCCACTATCCTTGCTCTTCCCACATTTGATTCATACTCCCTCTCCATTTCCCTCTCTACCCCCTCTCTCACCTAGTTTCTTCTCTCAATCCATTGGAAGAGTTAGGTGAAGGATTGAGGGAGCTGGAGGGGTCAAGGACACCACAAGAAGACCTACATAATCAACTAACCTGGGCCCAAGGGGCTCATAGAGACTGAACCACCAACCAAAGAACATGCATGGACTGGTCCTAGACCCACCCCCTACACATATGAAGCTAGATGATGGGCTTCTTGGTCCTCAAGTGTATCCCCTGACAATTGGAGTGGGGGCTGTCTCTGACTTGGACTCTGTTGCTTTCCTGTGGATCCTGTTTTTCTAGTAGAGCTGCCTTGTCTTGCCTCAATGAAAGAGGAGTCACTTAGTCCTGATGCAATTTGAAATGGCAGGGAGGGTTGGTACCCTGGGAATGGGGGTAGAGTATGGAGGAATTGGGTGGAAGGGTAGGACTGGGAGAAGAGGGGGGAGTGAGATTGCAATTGGGATGTAAAATAAACAACAACAAAGATACTCTGTGAAATGTAAGTAGGCCTGGATTTCAGTCTTGGGGCTTTCATTCCTCTTCACTTCTCTAAGACTGTTTACTGGTTTCTAAAATGAACATCTTTAGTTACCCTTTTAAAATATTAAATGAGGACAAGATGAAGCACTACCTGTATAAATTGTTTATCTCAGTTTCTACATGGTAGGCACAGAACTCTTTCTACTTATTATTGTTATTTTTTCTATTCATACTGTAGTAGAAATGACTGCTCACTGGGATGGCAAATTATATCAGAAGATTCATAAAGAGCCTTATGAAGAGAAGGTGCCAAAGTTTTAGATGACCCATCAGTTGGGTCTAGCCATGTTGCCAATGAGACAAACTAAGGCTGATCATTCTTATTAAGTACAAAGCAAATGTCTGCATATATGCACATGCCTATATTTTTAATATGTAAATTTTTGAATAAGTTAAGATAAAGATGGTGTGAATAAGCAATGACCTGTTTGTTCTGCAATCACTGCCATTTGGCTCTGTCTTCCCTGCCTTTGGGAGGGCACCTGAGGATTCCATAGATTTTTGGTGACATGTAACACATACCATGTGACTCAGAAACACACACACATGAACACCCATGTACACACACACACGCACATAAAAACACACACACACTGTATAATTTAACAGACAGGTAAAGCAAAGGTGACATATACATTAAAATAGTGTGTTGCAAGTTAGTATGAATGTTGAGTCAGATATAGAACTTTAAAATCATGGAGATGGTTAGATAGTAGAATGTTAAAGTCAGGTACCAAATACATATGGACTGGACATTGGGAATGTATGCTAAGCCATCTCTTTTTCTTTCTTCTAATTCAGCCCTCACATTTGTCTTAAATATGTGCAGCAATGTATAACACATAGATTTTTCCACAGTTTATCCACTTGTGTCTTGAACTCACCCCAGTCCTGTGACTGACCTGACCATCAGTGAAGGCTGTGGGTCTAGGGAAGGGTAGAGGTTTTTGTTGGACTGAATGTTGTATTTTAACTATAGGTGCTTTTAACAGCTAAGCTGCAAGCACTGAGATTCCTAACTTGAACTCAAGTTCCTCAGAGATTCTAAGTGGTGCCACATACCATGTCATTCCAGGTGAATAGGGAATTCTTTGGCAATGTCTTACCATCTTGTCTTAGTCACTACTTCCAGCAGTATGTCCCATACAGTTTCTTGTTCCTGCAATTCAAGTATTTAAGAAGACATCCCTACTCTCTGACATGCTGCAGTTGACTCGCATTTGGCTATCTTCCTCACCGTTTATTTGGATCATGAAGAACTTGGGTATTTTTTGCCTTGCTAAATACGAGTTAACCAGCTATTAACCTTTCTGCTCTCACCACGCCATTTTGGGTATTGTAGCAAAACTACTGTGTTCATATAGATTCCAAACTGCTGAGGACACATGAGATATTCTCAAAAAAAAAAATTCTTCCTTTCTGAACCCTGGAAACTTATTGTAATTTCAGCACCTCTGCAAATATATAACATTTGGAAAAAGATTTCAATCTCTTCTATCATGAGAGTCAGACTGAAACACCTTCTTCCATCTTTAGGAGAACAAGAAGGATGCCACAGCACTGATAACATCCCCAAATTCCATTACTTCAATTGTTTCTTTTTTACTTTTCTTTTTCCTTTTATTTTTGAGATTCTAATATAATTACATCATTTTTTCCTTCCTTTCCTCCCTCCAAATCCTCTCATCTACCCCATCTTGTTCTCTTTCAAATTCATAGCCTCTTTTTTCATTAATTGTACTCATGAGTATATTACATGCGTGTGCATATGCATTTCTAAATATAATTTTCTCAGTATGTATGATGTTACTTGTTGTATGTTTTCAGAGCTGACCATTTGGTATTAGATAACCAATTTGGGTTCTCTTCCTCATAGAGGAGTATTTTCCCACTACCAACTTTCCTTAGTTGCCTATAGTTCATTGTGTAGGGTTGAGGCCCCCTAGGCTTTTCCCCAGCCTACTTTGGCTTATCTATTGGTGTTATCCTTGATATAGAGTAGTAGGCATAACTGTCTATATACAGCATTTGGTCTTCATAGAAAAACCCATCCCCTTCCCAAAATGAACAGTGATCCTGTAATATAACACCTTAGGAGAAATTCTGAGGCAACAGAAGTTTCTGTTGCTATACAGTCATACATAGAAATAAATATTCTTAATTTTAGTTTATCCTTAGGAGGGCAAGAACTTCACTGAGCTCACCAATACTCATGTATGTACAATTTGGCACAATACCTGATTTCTAGTAGGCAATCAGTAAAAGTTAATAAATTAATAGACAGTATTAATAAGTGGCATTCTTGGCCTAATTTAGGTGGTCATTCATTCATCAGTTTTCTTATATGATTAATGCTTATTGAATACTTTCTTTGGGCCATGCATTATGCTAGGTATCAAAGGAATCAAAACACAGTCTTCAACCTCAGGGGATTATATTCCAGTAGGGCAGAAACAGTCATTTAGACTGATGGTGATTAAGGAATGTGGAATATAGTAAGGTATTAAATGGCAGTGATGGAGAGAGAAGGAAAGGAAGGCAATGAAAGGGAGAAAGACCAATGTTAGGCAAATAGCCCGAAGGCAGAGGAGGACCTTGATCTGAGTCTATGAAGCACAATGAGTAGGTGAGGGTGCAGGACGTAAAGGTCATTCCAGGCAATGAGGACCTTTTACTGGTAGTATTTGGGTAGCACTGATACTATAGGCTGATTTATTTTTTTAGGGTAAGAGAGACGGTCTGGGAAAGTTTCCAGCATGTTTCACAAATTTCAAACACATTTCAAGTAGGAAAATTGTGTTTATTGATTTCAAGTTAGTTTCCTGATTTCCTGCCAACAGAAGAGTTTGTGGGTTTTTTCCCTTTTTTTGGTATTTAGTTTTGTTTGTTTTAGTTTTTCAGAAGTTCAGTACCTCCCCTAACTACAAGAAAATAACATAGGTACCTTCACATTTGAAGCTATCCTGTTGGTTTTGAAATATACATCTCTGCTAACCTCTAAGAAATAGTTCCACTGACAATGTTCTAACCATTTCTAGCATAAAAGCCCTGCAGGCTAACTACAGGCTGGGTGAATTATTTCCTTTCCAAACCACAGGAAAATTTCAGGGTGAATTGATTGGAAGGTTGGAGATATCAGGCAGACATGATTGATATTCAGTGTGAGTTAAATAATTATTTTCCTTTATCTCAAGTTTGTGATTATAACAGGGCAATTTGAAGCTACTCCCAACAGAGTCATGAATTGTCATTTGTGACTATAGTTCTGAGACTATAGAGGTGAAAGCACATTTCATTAGGGAACAGGTGTGGTGGCCCAGGTGTTCAGGTACCTCTGACAGGTCCATAACTATCTCCTTGGAGCAAGGATGCAAAGGAATCCTCTTCAGTTTATTAACTAGGGTGCTCCATTTTCTATAGAAGTACATTTCCTCCTTAGTTTTCAGCCATCTGGGCTAACTGAGGCAAGATTGACCATTTCAAGCAGCTGCCAAACTCAGGACAAGTTTAGAATTAAAAAAGAAAATACCATAGTCTTGCCATGCATGGTTTTGCTTATTCGCCATCAGAATGTGTCTAACTAGAGACCACAGTTAGAGCAACTGAAGGCATTAGGAGTGATACTATAGTTTTAAATAAGATTTGGCTGCATATCTGTGTGAGAGTCAGGTATACTCTGAGCTGTTTGGAATAATCAGTGTTAGGTCATACTAGTATATTCGAAAGGGTTTAGGAACAGTTTTGTTTTCTAAATAATCAGTACCTTTGAAGTGTTTGATTAAAATGTTAAACCATGTGAAAGCTAAGTTTTGACAAAGTGATCTGTTGGCTTTGCCTGATTTAGCCAGATATCAGCATATGTGAGAGAGTTCATAAACTCTTTCCCCTCTGCCATTTCTCAAGTCACAGCAAACTGAAGAATCATTGATGTAGGGAATATGTGATAAAAATATGCAAGGAGATGATGTGTATGAATTCTCTGGGGACAGTGCTGGAGTGCCATTGGCACTTTAGTTTAAGAATGTTGCTGACAGCCTTTTCAGGGAAGCTGACAGTGGGAGAAGTTATCCAGGCTGTGCCTCTTATCAAATTCTGCCAAGATTCATATGGTTGTTTTTTTTTTTGGGGGGGGGTACCACAGTGAGGCTGTGGATTCTTTCTAAATCTTTCTAATTCTCTTTTGTTAAAATGAGTAAACCTTGTTCCTACACTATAAATGTTGTTAGTTCCCCTTTTTAAAATTTATTTATTTATTGCTTCAGGTTACATCTCCACCCTTCCCAGCCCCGCTCTCCCACTCTCTACCCCCTAACCCTTATATCCAACTACTCTGAAGTGGAGTGCCCCTACATAACAGTCCTTCGCCCCAGTTCAGCAGTCATATGAGGGCCAAGAGCCTACTCATGCACTGGAGACCTACCTACAAAGCAGTACCACCAGAAAGTGTCTCAGTGACAGGAAGAGAAAACAAACAAACAAAGTCTATATCCATGTTCCCTTTGGTGTGTTGGTTGTAGTATAGATGTCCTGTACTATATAGCTAAAATCCAACTATAAATGAATAGAGGTCATGTGCATCCTTTTAAGTCTGGGTTAGCTCACTCAGGATGAGCTTTTCTAGTTCCATCCATTTGGCTGCAAATTGCATAATTTCCTTGTTTCTGATAGCTGAGTAGTATTCCATTGTGTAGATGTACCATAGTTTTTTAATTCATTCTTCAGTTGAGGGACATGTGGGTTTCCAGTTTCTAGCTATTACAAATAAGGCTGCTATGAACATAGATGAGGCAACTTCCTTGTGATTTTCTGAGGAGTCATTTGGATGCATACCCAGAAATGGTATGGCTGGGTCCCGAGGCAGAGCTATTCCAAGTTTTCTAAGATATCGCCAGACTGACCTCCATAGTGGTTGCACAAGCCTGCACTCCCGCCAGCAATGGAGGAGGGTTCCCCTTTCTCCACACCCTCGCCAGCATGTGCTGTCATTTGAGCTTTTGATCTTAGCCATTCTGACAGGTGTGAGATGGAATCTTAGGGTCACCTTGAGTTGCATTTCTCTGATGATTAAGGATGCTGAGCATTTCTTCAAGTGTCTCTCAGCCTTTAGGAATTCCTCCTTTGTGAATTCTCTGTTTAGCTCTTTTCTCCATTTTTTAATTGGATTATTTGATTTCTTGGCATTTAATTTCTTTAGTTCTTTGTAAACCTTAAGAGCACATAGAAAATGAACTATTGTGGTACATACATTATAATGTAAAACCCTGTCTTGAATGCTTGGGGTATAGAAAAGGAGGAGGAATTCTCTCTTTAATAGTGGTATAAAAGACAATGGGGCAAACATTTTACAAAAATGGCATAGTGGTACAAACCTTTAATCTTAGCACTTAGGAGGCATAGGCAGGTGGATTTCTGTGAGCTTGAGGCTAGACTGGTCTACATAGTAAGGTATAGGACAGCCAGCAATACATATATAGACCCAGTCTCAAAACAAAACAACACAACACAAAACAAAATAAAAAACTAGGCTGTAGTAATCTCCTCATATACAAGTCCTTGGCTGATAGACTCCTCTTATGTTGATTGTACACCTAGTCACGTTAGTTGTCTTTGAAAATGGACACTGCTCAATGAAAACTTGAAATATGGTTATACACTGGGGCTGGCTTTCTCCTGGTCATTTTTTTTTATTCCCATGGTCATTGTGCAATGAAGAAAGCCAGGCTACCTAATTAAAAGATGAAACCCTAAGCAGTTATTTTAGTCATCAAGGTGACAGCACTAGAAAATTGATGGTGACAGCACCTGAGAGTCTATCACTTGTCAATAGGCTGTAAATCAATAAATAAATGAGTCAACATAAGACTCTATGAAACAGAGCTCATCCAGCGCAGCTGACCCTAAACCAAATTATTCATCCATACAAGCAAACAGACAGATGACTGATGTTTAAAGCCACTAAGTTTTCAGAAAGTTTGTTGCAGAGCCACAATTAACTCACACAACTATTGATGAAGTTGAATACAGTGGGCTATAGCTGCTTAAAGAAGGATCCTTGGCCTACTTGGTAACTTCTTAGATGAAGAGGCATGAAAAAGAAACACTTGAACTAAATTTCCTTGACAATCAATGAAGATTTTTTTTTGTAAACACATTTCCCACCACCATTCTGTTCTCAAGGAAACAACCCATACTAACTTCAATGTTAATAGAACAAGTCTAGAATAGTTTAAGTAGAGTCTTTCTAATTTTCAAGCCACTCTTATTATTTATTTATCAAAAATAGATTATTCTCTCATACAATACTTCCTGATCACAATTTGACCCCACCCCACTTCTTCCAGCTCCCCACAAGCTTTCTGCCAGCTCCCCTCTCTCCCAGATCCACACCCTCTCCCCTCCCCATTTCCTCTTCAAACCACTCTTAAAATTCTACCTCTGTCTGGTAACTTAGTGAAGAACTTTAGAAACGTTCTTTTTCATAGTTTTCCAAAATAAGCTCCAATTAGGCAATTCTTGAGTGCCTACCTCTCCTTATGAAATGTCTGTCACTATCCAAAAAGCAGCAGGATGTTGCTAATAAGCCCTCACTATCAACTGGGTAAGCTTACCTTTTTAGTGCATCTATTTGTAATAAGTATACATCTTTCTCAGAGAGAATTATGTGCTGTTATGTAGACACTGCAAAGTATTCATTTATCTAAATATGATTATAATTATAAACTAAAAGAAAGGTTGGTAATACACAATATAATAGAAAATATTAGCAAGCCATCAACTGATGAATTAATTTTCTATTGCTGTGTAACAAACTTCAGACATTGAAATACTCATTGATCAGGCCAAAGTTCTGTAGGTCAGATGTTTGGTATTGCATGATTGGGCTATCTGTTCATGATTTTAGAAAGCTAAAACACAAACCGGAAAAATTGTGATTAGCATTTCTCTGTTGAATATCCTTCTATAGATCCCTATCTCATTCAGAGAAAAAAAAACCAGTGTCCTTGTGATGGTGAGCAAGGGCATCCATAATTTTTCCCTTATTGGTTCTTGATTTGACCTCTCATTGACCTATCCCCTTGTTCACTGTTCCAGCCACACTGGCCAGCTTGCTACTTCCTGGTGACGGTACTTCCCATCATCTCTGAGCCATAACAATAGCCATGTACGCCTTTGATAATGTACCCCCAGACCTTCACATCACTAGCTTTTTTCCTGCTTTTTATGAACCTTTATTCTAACCTCCTTCTTCCCTGAAGACACTTCTGTCCATTGCCCTCCTTTGCAGTACTTTATCACTACCTGAGGTAACCCAACTTTGCAGGGTACATTTATTTCGCCATGACACAGATCTGCTGATAGAAATATTGGTATTTATATCAAACAGTATCCTGGATTATATTTCTTCTACATGATATAGTTTCCCCTTGATATTACTATAATCTCTGTGGAAAGGATTTTATCTGGCTCACCCCATATAGCAGAAATTAGCTCATAGTATATGTCCAGTAAGTGTTGGTTAAACACATGAGCAGGCATACACTTTTTTATGGTCTAATCATAGAACACTGTCTATATAAGCTTTTTTTTAGGACATAGAGCAAATAAACGAGAACACACAGGGCTAAAGTATCAACTTTAACTGGCTGCTCTTTATCACAGATTTTATGCCTATGTATATTATTCTAGTATAATAATATTTTTATAAGGCTTTTCTTCTCTGATAGCAAGGAGTAGTTTTATATCAGTTTTCTTTGGTAGATAGTCCTTATACAGCTTTCTAACCAAGGAAATAATTAAATAATGGTTTAGACAAGAACGCAGCCAGACAGACTATTTTTACCTCAGCTTTGCTTCCTCAGCACTGTCACAAAAAATTTGGAGGTTTCGTGGTCTGCTGACTCAAGCACCCATTATCCTTTCTCACTTGTCCAGTTTGTTTTGATACAAGCTATTACTCTACTTTCTAATAAGGTATCCAGAATTCTTTTTATCTGGACTTTCTACAGTAGCTCTGACCCAAAGGAATGGATGCATACTCTTTCAAAGGAATTCAAATAACAGAAAATTAGCACCTCATTTGTAAAATTATATTGCAATTATGAGTAATATAGCTCTGTGTGTGTCTCTCTCTCATGTGTGTGTGTGTCTGTATGTGTATACAGAACTCCAATCTATATGTGGAAAAATACCTGAACCATAAAAATAGTAAGCAGTTTTCAGTGGTCACATTACGAGCAAGTGAAAAACCAAGATTGAAATCACTTGTCAAGACTAAACAGTATAAAAAGGAAGACCTCAAATTTTCAGTCACATCCCAGTGTACACAATCATGCTAACTACAAATGGAAATTCTTGGTTACAAGATAAGTTCTTTGCTGTGTTCCAATATTCCTAAATTTTGGGGGCTGTGCTCATTACATTCACTACATATCACATGCAGCTGACATCTTTATCAATCATTTTGATGAAGAGATAATGTTAACCAGGTTGCTACTTCTCCTTCATATTAAGAATATTTTATAAGGTTCCTGAGATTCCTACTACAGGCTCTTGCTTGTTGACAAACATATTCATCCTCAGCAGAGTTCCTAACTAAACCTGTTGCTATTTATTTCCTCCACTGCAACCCTCAAAACCACCCTTTTCTTCTAGTCAGAGCATATGTGGTACTGTTGCATCCAACCAGGTATAAGATATCATCTGTTACTTAGTGGTAACTACAATGTTGAAGGAAATGAAACTGGGAAATCATCAACAAGAAAATGGTTAAACAGATTGTAGCCTATTTATATGATGAAATGCAAAATGGATGAACCGTCACAAATAATGAAAATGAACCTCTAATAACTAATATTGAAGTGACCAAGAATGAAAAGATATCATTATGTGACTTTCTGCTCTTAAACATTTTTAAGCAGGAAAATTTAATCTATATTGCTCAAGTCATTATTATTCTGATCTCAGAGTCTCTAGGTTACTTTATATTCCCACTAACAGTGAATGAAAGTTCCTTTTCCCTAAGTAACATATCCAACATTTTTTTTCTTTTATGGTTTCTTGGTCATGACCATTCAGATTGGGAGAAGGGAGTCTTTTTGTCATTATTACTTGTTTTCATTTTACATTCCAATGTTATTCCCCTCCCACCCACTTCCCCCATATTCTCCCCCTTACCCAGTATCAACCCACTCTGGCACATCAAGTTGCATTAGGACTAAGTGCCTCCTCTTCCATGGAAGCAAGATAAGGCAGCTCTGCTAGGATAATGAGCTCCAAGAGGGAAGCAACAGTGTCTAATTCTCAGATAGACTCCATTCCAATTGTTAGGGAATCCACTTGAGGTCCAAGTGTCCTTGTGATTTGGTTCTGCATATTTGTGGTATATGCCCAGGAGTGGCATAGCTAGGTCTTGAGATAGAACTATTCCCAATTTTCTTAGAAGGTGCCAGACTGATTTTCAGAGTGGTTGTACAAGTTTTCAGTCCCATCAGTCATGGAGGAGTGTTCCCCTTTCTCAACATCCTCACAAGCATATGCAATTATTTGAGTTTTTAAACTTAGCCAATCTGACAGCTGTAAGATCGAATATCATTAGTTGTTTTGATTTTCACTTCCCTTTTGACAAAGGATGTTGAGCATTTCTTTAAGTGCTTCTCTGCCATTAGAGTTTCCTCTATACTCAATTGTCAGTTCAACTATGTACTTCATTTTTTGATTGGAATATTTGGTTTGTTGGTTTTTAATTTCTTGAGTTCTTTATATATTTTGTATATTAGCCCTCTGTCAGATGTGACATTGGTGAATATCTTTTTTCCAATCCATAGCCTGCTGTTTTGTTCTAATAACAGTGTACTTGGCCTTACAGAAGCTTTTCAGTTTCATGAGGTCCCATTTATGAATTGTCAATCTTAGTGCTTGAGCTATTGGTATTCTGTTCAGGAAGTTGTCTCTTGTACCAATGAGTTCAAGGCTTTTCCCCACCTACTCTTCTATTAGATTTAGTGTATCCGGTTTTATGTTGAGGTCTTTGATCCACTTGGATTTGACCTTTGTGCAGGGTGATAAATTTGAATCTATTTGCATTAGTCTACATGTAGACATCCAGTTAGACTAGCACCATTTGTTGAAGATACTATATTTTTCCATTGTATGGTTTTGGCATCTTTTTCAAAAATCAAGTGTCTGTAGATTGTTTAGGTTTATTTCTGGGTCTTCAATTGTATTCCATTGGTCAACCTGTCAGTTTTTATGCCAGTACCATGCGGTTTTTATTACTATTGCTTTGTAGTAAAGCTTAAAGTCAGGGATGGTGATACCTCCAGATGTTCTTTTATTGTACAGGACTGTTTTCACTATCCTGGGTTTTTTATTTTTTCCATAAAAGGTTGTCCCTTTCTCCCCATATATCTTCAATATATTACTTGAAGTTCTAGCTAGAGAAATTAGACAACTAAAGGTTATCAAGGGGATACAAATTGGAAAGTAAGAAGTCAAATAATCCCTATTTCAGATGATATGAGAATATACATAAGTGACCCCCAAAACTACTACAGAACTCCTACAGCTGACAAACAACTTCAGCAAAGTAGCTGGATACAAAATTAACTCATAAATTAGTTGTCCTCCTTTATACAGATGATAAACGGGGTAAGAAAGAAATTAGGGAGGATGGGCATGGTGGTGCACATCTTTAATCTCAGCACTCAGGAGGCAGAGGCAGGAGGATCTCTGAGTTCAAGGCCAGCCTGGTCTACAGAGTAAATCCAGGACAGCTAAGGCTATTACTTAGAGAAACCTTGTCTCAAAAAACAAAAACAAAAAAAACAAAAAAAAATTAGGGAAAAAACTCCCCTCAGATTTTGTTTGGCTTTGACTTGCACAGGGTTTGTACATGCTGTCACAACCACTGAGAGTTCATTTGTGCAACTTTCCTGCCATGTCAGGAGACACTATTTCCTTGTTGTCATCCATTGACTCTGGCCCTTACACTATTTCTTCTTCATAATCTACAAGGAGCCTTGGAAGCTGGATATGTGAAATACATGTTCATTTAGTGCAAATCATTCTGTAGTCTCTTATTCTCTTCACTCTGGCCAGTTGTGCACGGGTCTCTGTGTTAATCACTATCTACAGAAAACAGCAGCTTCTCAGATGAGGGTTGAGAGATGTCATTGACTTATGGGTATAATGTAAGTTGTAAGAAGTCAGTTTAATATCTCCATTTGGCATAATAATAGTAGTAGGATATGCCTTAAAGCCTATGATATGTCTTCCCATATCTTCTTGACCCAAAATAATAAAAACTATGGATTTTCTTATGGAGTGGTACTTAAATCTAATCAGAAAGTGGTTGGTTACTCCTGTGATGTTTGTGCCACTATTATACCAGTGGGTACATCTTTCTAGGCCAATCATTAAAGTAGCTCTCAAGCTTAATGGCATTACTGATGATTACATTTCTATTCCAGTAGTATGCATAGCATTATGAAAGCTAGCCACTAGAGAAGGAAGCTTCTAAATGAAGAGTTTGAATTTGTATTGAACTAGTAAATCTAGGAAATTATAAAGTAAGGCAGTGTGTCTTGAGCATAGATACAGGACATATACAGAAGTAGTCAACACAAAAGCCTTTCTCATTATGAAGATATAATTTGACATTTGATTCTCTTGTCTTATCAACATTTATCTCATAAGTAAAACTCTTCTGAGAACTTCATTTAGCACCCTATGAATGATCAGACTGTCATAGTTCTTTTTGCTGTTTTTCCCCTCTCCTTAGTTATTTTTCTCACTTCCATGCTCTTTGCTAGCAGAATAATCTATCTACAGAATAAAATATCCATTTTTTTAAATCCTGATAGATAAGTATAGTTTTGTCAACCCCCAAGACATTCCTTCAGTTCTGAGATTTGGTTGGAGTTTTTTAAAATACTCCCTCAGTATCTAATGACCTGAAAGGTTATCCAAGATAGTAAAGCTGGAGCAGCAGGAGGACTAACCCCAGTATTTTCCATATTTCAAAGGTCATTATCATATTTTCTGATATCTAACATCTTAAAATAATTTTCCATATATTTCTATATTTGTTTTGATTCAAGATAAAGGATAATATCTGCATTGCTGCTATATTGGTGATCTTAGCTGTCCTTCAGGATAAAGGGTAATTCTGACCCCTGTTATTCCATTGTGACAAGAGGTAGAACTCACTGCCATAGTTTTAATGTTTGATTTGGTTATAAAATTTGACACATTAATTAAGTAAATGGAATATGACAGTTTAGATAATTAAAATAATTATCTGAATGGCATGAACTTGTAAATGCTAAGAATATAATTGTTTTAATCAATGAAGATTGGATTTGTTAAATGCATAGTGTTTGAACTCAACGTCTGAGGATAATTTTTATGAATACATGCATATTTATACCCTAAAAGAGAAATCAATTTTGCTCTGAAAATATTTCATCAAAATATCTGTTTCAAAGTAAAATATCATAATATCTTTGGACTTATAATTGCTTCAGATTCTTTTTTAACTTCATATTAATTGCTTTGAGGAAAGGAAATGTGTCTTCTATTCAGCAATTACACTTCATATGCCAAATTTTCACACGTGTTCCTATGGGTGCTGTCAAACATTCACAGTTATTCACCTTAATAAAGCTCAATTTAATTCAGAGAATAGTGAAGGTACACCTAACTTGTTAGGCAATAATGTACAAAAATGTAAGTAATTCCTTCATCAAGTTTGATGTATTACCAAGTACACGAGTCATCAAACATTAATGGAAAAGGGCCAGAAAGCAAATAGTTTAGGTGTACAATCCATAAGATGTCTGTTGCAACTGCTTATCTCTGTAGTGGTTGCTCAAAGGCGGTTATAGACAATATGTAATCAAATGAGGAAGCATGTATTCCAGCAAAACTTATCAAAAAGGAAAAATATAAACAGAACAATAGAAGTGTCAGAAAGGTGAGAAGAAATTTTATGGTATATCAAAGAAAAGAGATTTGTATGTCAACATGTGGTTTATAAATACAATGAATGACTGAATGTAGACAGCACTATTTGAGGAGATGTATTAATATGAGAATTTCAGTAAGCAGGAATGAAGTGAGAAAATCTGAAATAAATAAGAAAGCACTAAAGATTTGGGGGTGAGGAGGGGGACCATTTGTTAAGCTACAAGGTTGATTGTATAAAATCAAGAAACAGACAAAGAAATATAAACCCTTGACATCAACGCAGATGGAGGTAATGACTTCCCACGGATCTACTAACCTCTTCTTTGGTCCTCTGTCCCACTCTCCTTTCTCTTCTACTTGTCTTTGTATTTGTCTTATTCCTCTACTAGACAACTCTTACATTTTAGACAATTATTATGTACTAATTACATCTGGGTCCTCACTATTCCAGAAAAAGAACCTCATAGCAGAGAAAAAAAATGCTTATATGGTTAATAAATAAAACCATACACTTCAGCCCAAACCATTGGAATTTTCCAGGTAAATATTTAAGACAAAATGGTTTGAAGACCAGGTTACTGGCAAGGAGTAGAAATGTTCACTGCTTAAAAGATTAACAACTTTGTTTTTCAGTAAGACTTTGGTAAAAAGATCTTGTAATTATGCATAGGTTAATACTTTTAATTCTCTCATCATTTAGATTTGACTATAATTACTAGCCACTTGTAATAAAACTTCTAAGTTGCAGTTCTCCACAGTCTATCTCAATGAAAAAAATCCATATAGGTAAGTTCCAGAGTCTTATTTTTAATCAAAAGGTTAATTAAGTGAATTAATCTTTGTGTTTAAATATATTTTGCATGGAATTTGAAATAAATAATTTAAATGAGTTCAAATCAAACCAGCATGATAGTAAATGAATATTAAAGCTTAGAAAGTACATTAAAAACTTGTATTCTATTAATTATGTAGCAAATTTAACCTGAGAAGACAGCCAATTTGAAAAAGATTCTTAAATCCTTCTATAATTACTAGTGCTTTCCTATAAATCATCTTGTAACATGTGCAGTGTTCACAGTGTAAAACTTCTGTTTCTCACTTCTGAAAAACAACACAATGGCTAGCATTTGAATAAACCTTTGGAGTTGCAGGAATGTGCACAACTGCAGAACTCTATATCGACATCCTCACACCCATTGAGAAAATGAAGAAAGACAGTCAGATGTGGACTCTGACTATATATACATTTGGCAGATAGGAGGACCAAAGTCGTCGAATGAAGAGCTTCTAGGAGAAAAATGTGACACCATCCATCAGCAGGGGCTGTTTTCATAACCTCCATGTGCCTGTGACATTGCATAGGTAGTAGCTTATGAGCAATATTGTTCTTCTGTTAATAAATGTCAGCAAGGAAGTTAAAGAAAATATAAGAGCCCAAAGAGTGCATTGCATCACTGTTCAAAATAAAATATGCTATATAAGAAAGATACAATATAGACTTCAAAGTATTAGAAAGCAGGCAAATATTCCTAAAACTGTTCTTTTGTTCTTTATGTGAATTACTTAGATCATATGAGATGAGTCTTTGCAGTTATGTCTATTAGAAATATTGCCTAAGGAATTGTTTTAAGCAGTCTGTCTCCCACTCTCAAAGCACAGGGACCAAGCACTACATTTTTTATTGAAAATAAAAAGAAGTCCCCTACACACACACACACACACACACACACACACACACACACACTACAAACACTGTTCGTAGTCCATTTTTCCCATCTGAGACTGACTCAAACTAAAACAAATAACAAAATACAATAGTGATGTGTATGCCAAAGGATTATAGGACTCAACTAAATGAATTCCCATTGACCAAAGTTGTAAATATTCAAGAAATAAAATAAAGTAGTATTAGATAATAAACTATATAGCAAATTGTAATCCAAAGAACTACACATATTACATATTAAATTTGCACATTATATCTTATGTTACATAAAAATGATTGACAGATTA
>CAJQZJ010000406.1:410133-421082 GCA_907164525.1 Lophiomys imhausi
CGGTGCATAATTGCTCCCATGAGGTTCTTAAAGGATATGTTTATAATAGTAAACATATTGAAGTACATAAATGTCATTTCTATATAGCTCTGAAAGCAAGAGCTACAAAATAAAAAAGAAACAAAGAGAAGAAACAAAGAAGAAAACCTTTGAAATATTGGGAGTGATATATGCTGACCTCATTAACAATAGTTTATTTTTATGTTATGTCTATACTCTTCAAATTTCCTTTGCATTCTTTATTATTATATTAACCATAAAAATTAATTTTAGCAATAAGCATGCCAAACACTATTGTAACTATTTCACAGAAGACAGGAGTAATGAAGAAAGTTCACCAAATGAAGAATAGGGTCTCGCTACCAGGGATGCTAACCACCAATGCCCTTGCCTGGGGCATAAAGCATCTCTGATGGTATAGGGCTTATTCAACTGCCATTTTCAACATTTAGATAAAAATATAACAATGCTTCTTCAGCTGTGATTTCTTTAGTGTTTGGAGGACTGTGTGAAAACCATTGTGTCAGAAATTTCATGGGGTTGTGGTAAGAGTCAGGAAAATGTCCAATGCAACTATATTCTACTTTTAACCAGATCTTCAAAGTATGAGGAGAGTTTGATGATTGGTTTTTGCCTCTGCAACATACATCCTCCATGAGACAGATTTTTATCTTCTTTTATTATTTATATAAAAGTTAGGTTTCAAAATAATATATGTCTTTCAAGTAAACATGTAGGCATTAACTGATAATTTATTTCATTCTTTACTAATTGTAATAATGAGTTGTATTCTTTTTTTTTAAGTACTTTATTTTTTTTTCTTCAAGTTACATCTCAGTAACAAACCCCTCCCTATTCCCCCTTCCTATCCCGCCCTTCTACCCTCTTCCCCCCAGAAGTTTCCCCTTTCAGTCCAACAGATGGTTCCTTCTCTTGTAACAGTAAGTATTATACAAAACAATAGATATAAATATGCCACATTTATGAGAGTTAAATGGCCCAGTATACCTTCCCAATGTCCAGTTTATACATATTTGGCCCCTGAGTTGTATTCTTTTTAACCATAAAGATATTCTCTTTAATACTAAATGTGCCCATTATCCAATGTAAAAGAGATTGTTTATTTAGCAAAACCTATATAAAATATAATATCAAACATATAAAGTTATATATTCAGATATGGTCACACCAACTTTCATATGGATATTATAATTATAACATAAAAGATTAAGTAAAATATTTGTTCATTCAGCCCACAATACTTAGTAGAAAAACAGATTCCAGAAATGTCTAAGGTCCTCTCTTCTGCTGTAGTACAATATTTGTTTTGACCAGCAAAATTTACTGATATTAATAGTCAAATTTATTTATCTATCTACTCACTTATTCATTTTACATTCCAATTGCAGCCCCCTCACTCCTCTCAACTCATTCCCACTCTCCCACCCTCGTTCCCCCTTTCCCCCCCCTTTCCTCTCCAAAAAAGGGGAGCCCCCCCCCCCCCAGCCTATCAACCCGCCCTGGCTCTTTAAGTCACAACAGTAGTAAGAGCATCCTCTTCCACTGAGGCCAAACAAGGCAGGCCACCTAGGAAAAAATTCGTCCACAAACAGGCAATAGAGTTCATGTCAGGGACTGTCTGTGCTCCGCTTCATGATGATCTACTTGAAGACAAAGCTGCCTATCAGCTACATATGTGCAGGGGGGCATAAGTCCAGTCTATATATGCTTTTTGTCTGGTGCTTCAGTCCCTGTAAGCCCTCCAGGGGCCTAGGTTAGTTGACTGTTAGTCTACTTGTGTTCTTGGTCCCTCTAGATCTCCATATTCTTCCTCCAAATCTTCTACAAGACTCCCCAAGATCCACTTAATGTTTGGCCATGGGTCTCAGCATCTGTTTCAATCCACTGCTGGGTAGGGCCTCTCAGAGGATAGTTATGGTAGGTTCCTGTCTGCAGGTATAACAGAATATCATTAGTAGTGTAAGGAGTTGGCTATCTCCCATTGGTTCTCTTTTGACAGTCTTTGGTTGCCCATTCCCTTAATCTCTGTTCCATCTTTATTCCTGCACATCTTGTAGGAAGGGTAAATTATAGGTCAAAGATTTTGTGGGTGAGTTGGTGTCCCCTTCCCTCCACTGGAAGTCCTGACAGGCTGGGAGGTGGCCACTTCTATCTCCATGTCCTCCACTGCTAGGAGTCTCACCTAGGGTCACCCCCATATCCTCGCAGATGCATACTCTTTTGCTGGTATCCCACTTGTTTCAGAGATGTCCCACCTATTGGTTTCCCTTCTCACACCCCACTCTATTTCCCCTCCCCACACACTCTCTCACTCAGTTCCCTCATTTCATTCACTTCTTATACCTATTTTATTTCCCTTCTGAATGAGATTCAATCAACCTCCCTTAGACACTTTTTGTTACTTAGCTTTTTTGGGTCTGTGGATTGCAATATGGTTATTCTTTATGGCTAATATCCACTTATAAGTGAGTACATACCATGTGTATCTTTCTGGGTCTGGGTTACCTCACTCAGGATGATTTTTTTTATAGTACCATCCATTTGCCTGAAAATTACATGATTTTCTTGTTTTTAATAGCTGAGTAGTATTCCATTGTGTAAATGTACCACAGTTTCTTTATCCATTATTTGGTTGAGGGACATCTGGGTTGGGTCCAAATTTTTACTATTACAAATAAAACTGCTATGAACATAGTTGAGTCAATGTCCTTGTGGTATGGTGGAGCATCTTTTGGGTATATGCCCAGAAGAGTTATAGCTGGGTCTTGAGGAAGATCTATTCCCAATTTTCTAAAGTACCTCCAGATTGATTCCCAAAGTGGTTGTAAAAGTTTGCACTCCCACGAGCAATGGAGGAATGTTCCCTTTTCTCCACATCCTTGCCAGCATGTGCTGTTACTTGAGGTTTTTATCTCAGCCATTCTGATGGGTGTAAGATAAAATCTCAGAGTACTTTTGATTTGCATTTCCCTGATGACTAAGGATGTTGAACATTTCTTTAAGTGCTGTTAGAGATTCCTCTGCTGTGAATTCTACATTTAGCTCTGTATACCATTTTTTGATTATATTATTTGGTTTTTTTAGTGTTTAATTTCTTGAATTCTTTATAAATTTTGGATATTAGTCCTCTGTCTGATGTGAGATTGGTGAAGATCTTTTCCCAGTCTGTGGGCTACTGTTTTATTCTATTGACGGTGTCCTTTGCCTTACAGTAGCTTCAGTTTCATGAAGTCCCATTTATTAACTGTTGATCTTAGTGCCTGAGCTAAGCGAACATCAAATAAACTGAGTTGGTGTTCTGTTCAGGTAATTGTCTCCTGTACCAATCCATTCAAATCTATTCCTCACTTTCTCTTCTATTGGATTTTGTGTATCCAGTTTTATGTTTAGGTCTTTGATACAGGGTGATAAATATGCATATATTTACATTCTTCTACATGTAGACATCCAGTTAGGCCAGCATCATTTGTTGAAGATGCTTTCCTTTTTCCATTTTATGGTTTTTGGATTCTTTGTCAAAATTCAAGTGTCCTTAGGTATGTGAGTTTATTTCTGGGTTTTGGATTTGAATTCATTGACCTATCAGTCTGTTGTACTTGTAGTACAGCTTGAAATAAGGGATGGTGATATAACCAGAAGTTCTTTTATTGTACAGGACTGATTTAGCTATTCTCGGTTTCTTGTTTTTCCATGTGAAGTTAAGAATTGTTTTTTCAAGGTCTGTAAAGGATTGTGTTTCTATTGTAATGGAAATTGCATTGAATCCATATATTACTTTCTGGAAGATAGCCATTTTTACTATGATAATCCTACTGATCCATGAGCAAGGGGGAATCTTTCCATCTTCTGATATTTTCTTAAATTTCTTTGTTCAGGGACTTGAAGTTCTTGTCATACAAGCCTTTCACTTGCTTGGTTAGAGTTACACCAAGATATTGTATATTACTTGTGGATATTTGAAGGGTGTTGTTTCCCTAATTTCTTTCTCAGCCTGTTTATCTTTTGTATAAAGAAGGGCTACTGGGTTTTTTTAAAGATAATTTTGTAGCCAGCCACTTTACTGAATGTGTTAATCAGCTGTAGGAGTTCTGTGGTAGAATTTTTGGGGTCACTTAGGTACACTATCATATCATCTGTGAATATGGATACTTTGACTTCTTCCTTTAAAATGAGTATCTCTTTGATCTACTTTAGTTTTCTTATTGCTCTAGCTCAAACTTCAAGTACTGTATTGATGAGATATGAGTGAGTGGGCAGCCTTGTCCTGTCCCTGATTTTAGTGGAATTGCTTTGAATTTCTTTCCATTTAATTTGATGCTGGCTTTTGTCTTGCTCTACATTGTCTTTATTATGTATAAGTATGGTCCTTGTATGCCTGATCTCTCCAAGACTTTTAGCATGAAGGGCTGTTGGATTTTGTCAAATGTTTTTTCTGCATCTAATGAGATGATCATGTGGGTTTTTTTCCTTTCAGTTTGTTTATATGATGGAATACATTGATGGGTTTTCAAATATTGAACCACCCCTTCAGTCCTGGAATAAAGTCTACGTGAT
The DNA here is from genome assembly GCA_907164525.1 of Lophiomys imhausi. NCBI lineage: Eukaryota > Metazoa > Chordata > Mammalia > Rodentia > Muridae > Lophiomys > Lophiomys imhausi. The sequence goes on from CAJQZJ010000406.1 coordinate 414,709, forward strand.
CATGGTTGATGATATTTTTGATGTGCTGGATTCTGTTTGCAAATATTTTATTGAGTATTTTTGTGTCACTCTTAATAAGGGAAATTGGTTTGAAGTTCTCTTTCTTTGTTGGGTCTTTATGTGGTTTAGGTATCAGGGTGTCTGTACTCTCATACTATGATTTTGGCAATGTTTCTTCTGTTTCTATTCTGTGGAATGGTTTGAGGAGTATTAGTATTAGATCTTCTTTGAAAGTTTGATAGAATTCTGCACTGAAACCATCTGTCAATGGCTTTTTTTAAATTGGGAGACTTTTAATTGCTGCTTTTATTTCCTTAGGGTGTGTAGTACTATTTGAATTGCTTATCTGATATTGATATAACTTTGGTAAGTGGAATTTATCAAGAAATTCATTCATTTCATTCAGATTTTCCAGTTTTGTGGAGTACAGGTTTTTGAAGTAAGACCTAATTATTCATTGCATTTCTTCAGGAACTGTTTTAAAGTCCCCTTTTTCATTTCTGATTTTGTTAATTCTGATATTGTCTCTCTGTCTTTTAGTTAGTGTGACTAAAGCTTTGTCTATCTTGTTGATTTTCTCAAAGAACCAGCTCTTGGTTTCATTGATTCTTTGTATTGTTCTCGTTGTTTCTAATTTATTTACTTATACCATGAGTTTGATTATTTCCCGCCATCACTCTGCTTATGTGTGTTTGCTTCTTTTTGTTCTAGAGATTTCAGGTGTGCTGTTAAGTAGTATGAGATCTCTCTATTTTCTTTATGACTGCACTTAGTGCTATGAACTTTTCTCTTAGCACTGCTTTCATTGTGTTCCATAAGTTTGGGTATGCTGTGCCTTCATTTTCATGGAACTTTGGAAAGTCATTAATTTCTTGGTTTATTTCTTCCCTGACCTATTGGTCATGTGATAGAGAGTTGTTCAGTTTCCATGAGTGTGTAGGTTTTCTGTTGTTTCTGTTGTTGATGATGTTCAGCTTTAATCCATAGTGTTCTGATAAAATACAAAGTATTATTTCAATTTTCTTGTATCTGTTCAGGCTTGCTTTGTGAGCAACTATGTGGTCAGTTTTAGAGAAGATTTCATGAGGCACTGAGAATAAGATACATTCTTTTGTGTTTGAGTGAAAAGTTCTGTAGATATCCATTAGATCCCTTTAATTCTTGACATCTGCTAGTTTCATTATTTCTCTGTTTAGTTTCTGTCTCAATGGCCTGACCATTGGTGATAGTAGGGTGTTAAAGTCTCCCACTATTAATGTGTTGGGTTTTATGTGTGATTTAAGCTTTAGTAATATATCTTTTACATATATGGGTACCCTTGTATTTGGGGCATAGTCAGAATTGAGATGTCCTCTTGGTGGATTTTTCCTTTGATGAGTATGAAGTGTCCTTCCCAGTTTCTTTTGAGTATTTTAGGTTGAAAGTCTATTTTAGTAGATACTAGAATGGCTAGTACTGCTTGATTTTGGGGTCCATTTGCTTGGAAGATCTTTTTCTAGCCCTTTACTCTGAGATAATGTCTATTTTTGTTGTTGAGGTGTGTTTCTTTGTATGCAGCAGAATGATGAGTCCTGTGTATGCATCCATTCTGTTAGCCTGTGTCTTTTTATTGAGGAATTGAGTCCATTGAGAGATACTAATGACCAATGATTGTTAGTTCCTGTTGTTTTGATGTTGGTGGTGGTAGTAGTAGTAGTAGTAGTAGTAGTAGTAGTAGTAGTAGTATGTGTGTGTGTGTGTGTGTGTGTGTGTGTGTTCCCATTCCTCTGGTTTGTTGGCAGAAGTTATTTATTTCCAGTGTTTTCTTGGGTGTAGTTAGCCTCCTTGGGTTGGAGTTGTCCTTCTAGTATCTTCTATAGGACTTCATTTGTACCAAGATATTGTTTAAATTTGGTTTTGTCATGGAACATCTTGTTTTCTCCATCTATGGTGATTGAAATTTTTGCTGGTCATAGTATTCTGGGTTGGTATCTGTGATCTCTGAGATGCTGCATGACCTCTGCCCAGGCCCTTCTCACTTTTAAGGTCTTTGTTGAGAAGTCTGGTGTACTTCTAGTATGCGTGCCTTTATATGTTACTTGGCCTTTATCCCTTGAAATTTTAATATTCTTTCTTTGTTTTGTATGTTTAGTGTCTTGATTATTATGTGGCAGGAGAGTTTTTTTTTTTTGGTCTAGTCTATTTGTTCTGCAAGCTTCTTGTATGTTTATAGGCATCTCTTTCTATAAGCTAGGGAAGTTTTCTTCTATCATTTTGTTGAAGATATTTTCTGGGCCTTTGAGTTGGAAATCTTCTCCTTCTTCAATTCCTATTATTATCAGGTTTGGTCTTTTCATAATGTCCTAAATTTCCTGAATGTTTTGTCTTAGATGGTTTTTAGATTTAGTATTTTTGACTGTTGTATCAATTTCTTCTAATATATATCCTGTGCCTGAGATTTTTCTCTTCCATCTCTTGTATTCTGTTGTTCATGCTTGTATCTGTAGTTCCTCTTCTTTTTCCTAAGTTTTCCATCTCCAGGATTCTCTCAGTTTGTGTTTTCTTGATTGCTTCTATTTCCATTTTCAGGTCTTGAGCAGTTTTATACATTTCCTTCTCCCATTTGATTGTATTTCTTATATTTCTCTAATTTCTTTAAGAGACTGATTTATTTTATTCAACTGTTTCAATTGTATTTTCCTGTATTTTTTGAGGGATTTATTTTCTCTTTTAGGCCCTCCATCATTTTCATAACATCATATTTAAGGTCATTTTCTTGTGCTTTAGGTGTTATATGATATCCAGAGCTTGCTGTTATAGTATGGCTAGTTTATAGTGATGCCATATGGGTTTTGTTACTTGTGTTCTTATTCTGATCTCTAGCCATATGATTGTCCCTGATGTTGGCTGGTTGTTCTTGTTGCCTACTAGACCTCTCAGGAAGATGGGTAGAGCCCTTGCCCAGAGGCTGGATATTCCTGGGGACTGGCAGTTCTCCTCAGAGTGGTGGTATGGCCTGGAGGCTGAATCTCAGGGAATAGGCTCCTACTCACCTCTGCTGGCTTTGCCCCCATTGGACCCACAGGCAGAGGATTGGGGTCTGGGTGTCTTACCTGGTCTCCTCGAGAAGACAGGAAGGTCATGTGAAGGCTGGAAATCAGGAAGTGGGTATAGCCATTGAGCAGAGGCTGGAACAGTGTGTTTTTTGGGCTCAGGAGCTCTTCTTGGGATGGTGGGTAGAGCTAGAGGACTCTAGGTTGGTTGATCCTGGAGCCTGGAAGCTCTCTTTGGGGAGGTAGCTAGCCCCAGCATTCACTAGGGGAACACAGATATAGTCTGTGTTTTGCAGTCAGCATTCCAGCCTCAGGATCATGATTGGGTTTAACCTCCTGCTACTCAAATACTATGCATGCTGAGCGCCACCATCTTCGAAAAATCTTAATAGCCAAATTTGAAAGATACATTTCATACATAATTAGAAGACCTTGGTCACAATAGTCTTAGGAAAGTGGTTCTCAACCTTTCTAATGTGGACACCCTTTAATACAGTTCCTCATGTTGTGGTGACCCCCAACCATAAAATTATTTTTGTTGCTATTTGATAACTGTAATTTGCTACTGTTGTGTATCATAATGTAAATATTCATGTCTTCCAATGTTCTTAGGTAACCCCTGTGAAATGGTTGTTCAAATTCAAAGGTATCTCGACCCATAGGTTGAGAATCACTGACTTAAGATCTTAATGCCCCTTGCAGAGACACATTGTAAGTGACTATAAACTATATTTTGTTTCAACTTAAAATTTAGCTTATAAAGTTTCAACTTTCCTTGTGGTATTTTCACATACATTTTCTGTTGATGCCCTCCTACTCTTCTCCCAGCATTTGCTTTCCTTCAACAGTTGTGTTTGTGGTAAGAAAAGCAAACTTTTCTTGAATTTTCTACTCTTTAACTGAGCAATAAGGGATACATAGCAGATATCCTTAGGGAACGAAGTGAACAATGCCTTGCCATGTTTCTCTTGAAGTTGCCTAACATAATGTGATAATCTTATAAGGCAAATAGTAACTAAGGAAATGCATTGCTTGCACCATGTGGAAGGAATATTGCACACATGAAAGGAGCCAACATGTCTGTTCTATCACACATATAATACATTTTCTATAGAATGTCTTTTTCCTTTTTACTAGAGAAATATATACAGGTATAAATTAAAATGCATTAATACTTTAAATGTTGCATACAATCCATATGTGCACATTGTAGATCAAGATACAGAACATTTCTAGTACCCTCTGAAAGTTCTATTTCTCATTCAGATCAATACCACGCCTCAGAGGTACTCACATTTCTTAACGCTTGAATCATTATTCTCTTCTTCAATTAGCTTAAGTAGAATTTAATAACATGGTTCTTTCATGACTGGCTATTTTCAGGAAGCCTCATCATCTGTGATGGAGTCATGCTATTTGTATATTTTGTGTACTTACTTCTGTTTTTCCTTTCCTTGTCTCCATTCTTCTCTTCTTGAGCCACAGCACTCCGAAGTTGTAGGTTATTCTGTCTTGTATCCTCTATCAAAAGTTGGTATGTAATTTTAGTGGGAATATCCACTTATTCACCTTGAGACTATATCTATAAACCAAATTGTTGGCCCATAGACTATGAATATGCTTAACTCCAGTGTATGTAGAAACTGTTCTCAAGTAGTTTAAGCAATTTGCACTCTCTCAACCATATAATAAAATTCCTAATACTCCATGTCTATAGCAACGCTCATTATGGTCAATTTTGACTTTTTGTGCAACTATTCAGATTTTTTTGGTAGCTCATCATGATTTTACCTAGCATATCTATGTTACCTAATTATGCTGAGAAAGCATATTTGTGTGTGAGCATCCATTTAGTTATCTTTTATAAAGTGCTTGTTCTGTGTTTGCATCCATTACTTTATTATGAAAGCACAACTCCACTTGGACTCTTATATCCAAGTACTCTGTTGAGTTCTACATGATTTTTCTAAAACAGTCTAATGTGTTTTGTCATGTATAATGGTTTGTGTCTTTTAAGAAGTTCTTTGTGATAACTTTAAAACAGTGATTTTAAAAAGACCATTTTTCTCCACAATTAGAATTCTATATCATAAGCTTTCTTTCCTGCAAGTTTCATCATGGGTGAGATTAAATTTCACACCGTTTAGTGATTCAAATAAAGTATATGATATTCATGTATGAAATGTCATAAGGAAACCTATTATTTTGTGTTCTAATTTACCTGAATTTGAGCTGTGTGACATTACTATTAGGATTCTGATGGTCTTTGTCTCTATAAACAGGGATCATAACAGACTTGCCTAGTAATTTTGTACTGATAAATATAGAAAGTTATTTGAGTGATGCCTCATTTAGACACCAGTGAGTATTGGCTATTGATACCATTCATGAGGTATGTATGATATCAGGTAATTGTGTATGTTTAATCAAGTTTAGAACATTGCAAATTTGGAAATAATTGATCTATTGATGTGTTGATTAGCCTATTGACTGGACAATAACTGTAAACTGAAGCCTAAATCTCTAGGCATGGCTGTGTGAAATGAACACCGAAGTGATTGCTGAAGCCTGTTGTAAAAGTTCTTTCAGGTCCATTTGTTTTTGAGGCTCCAAAATACACCTAATATTTCCATTAGTGTATGAGTTAGGAGGGCTCAGACACATTATACATATTCATGACTAACAAATTTTCATTCTGGTTCTGGTTAGGTACTAAAAATATTAGGAAGAAAAGAGTACTTTTCCAAACAGCTTTGAGTATGGAAAGATTTCAATAGTATAGGAACTTGAGTTCTATGGGAATCATTTTTATGAAACCTACAGAATAGTCCATATAAGTTACAGATTGAAAGGCATCCTAATGGCTAGAAAAAGCAAGTCCAAAGTGTTAGGGGAGGAAATTACCTAAAAACATTTCCTTTCTGCCATTAACTTATAAGAAACTATGAGCTTTTTCTCTCATTAGGTCCATCTCCCTGGGCCAGGTGCCTGCAGTTCTTCTACTAATGAGAATCTGCTGTGCCTAATACAGAAAGAAAGAAGTCTTCATCTCTGTCCCTCTGCATGTGCCAGTTGCATGTCAGAAACAATTTTTCAGGAAACAGTCACTTTAAGTCACAGTCAGGTAGGATGTTCAGGGTTCCAGCTCTTTGCCCATTGGATACAATGAGGCCAGGGAAGAGTCCTAAATATCTGCCCTTCTTCTGCGGACTTGTTAGATTTAGAAAGGAATCCCACCTATTCTTTATCATAAACTATAATTAAGATATTGGCTTCCCATAAATGTTCATGTAAGAATGTGTTATTTGCATTTAGCCATGATTTTTTTCACAATGCATCCAA
>CAJQZJ010000406.1:425587-482470 GCA_907164525.1 Lophiomys imhausi
AGAAAAGAAAAGAGAAAAAAATTGGGGTTGGAGAGATGGCTTAGCCATTAACGGATAGGCTCACAACCAAAAATACAAGAAGTAGAGAAAGTTAATTTAATGTAAAAGGCCAGACTGAGACTTAGATGACTATAAAGGGCATAAGAGATGATAACTGGAATGTGTAGAAGGAATGTACAGCAGAAAAAGTGAGGATGGTATAACACCTCATTATGAGGGGAGAGTGGGCATCCTAGTTGTTTTAACCGCACAGCTTTGCTTAGGTGGACATGATCCCTTAATGATGTTGAAGATATTAAGTAACTGTTTACTTTTAGTTTTTACTCTTCCTTCCTGCCATCTGTGTCCCAGGACTTTGTAAACGACATAACACACACCTATAGGCCAGGGTTTTGCATGTGCAAAAACCTGAGTAAATCAAGCAAAATAGGTCATTGTTCACTTTTGCATTAGCTGAACAGAACCTGACACGGTGTGAACAGATGTTGGGCATTGTACAAAGGAATTCAAAAGCATCTAATCAAACTCTAGGCAAAAGGCAAAATGGAGGAGGAGGAGCAAGCGAGGAGGAAGAGGGAACTACTTCAGGAATTGCTTTGGGTACAGGCAGACTTGGGAGTCAAAGATCATTTTATAGAATGTCAAAAATACACCTGATCCAGAAAGTACTGCCCAAACACATTTGTCTTCATCTGTGGGGTGCTGATAGATGGATTCCAGGTAAACTTGACTATATTTTTACAGCATGATCTACTTGCTAATGACTCTACTGTCCATTGTATTATGAAATTTACAGAGCTTTCAAAGGCAGGATTAGCCTAGGTCTCTAGGCTATCCACTCTCTGGTTCCTGGCCATCCAAGGCAGTGTAGAGTATGGGCTCTCTCTTGTGGCATGGGTCTCAAGTTTAGCCACATGCAGATTGGCCCCTCTAACAAGTTCTATGCCATCATTATGCCAGCAAATTTTTTCAGACAGCACAGCTTGTAGGTGGAGGGTTTTGTGGCTGGGTTGGTGTTCTGGTCCCCTTTTCTGCAGGCTGGAGAATACCTTCTCGATCCAAAGAGACTACAACGTAGGGATGAAGGTTCTATGCAAGCACCACCTCAACCTCTCTGCATTCAGTGAGCTGTGTGGGTAAGATTATGGGAATGAACATTAAAAATGATGGGGATGTAACTTGAATGAATAAATAAACATAAAAATGTTGATTTTGAGATAGTATATTCTTAGAAAGAAATGAGGTTGGAGAATTTGAAGATAGAAGAAAGAAGTAAAAGAATATGAACATGAAAAATTAAAGTCACAGATGAAGAGTAATTAAATTTTCACATCAGCTGTTACATTGGTTACAAAAAAAGGTAATAGAGAAAAATCTGGAAATTTCCATATATACATCAGCGATGCCTTTTGATAGCAAACTAAATGGTTGATCTTAATTCGTCAGGCTTTGAAGTGCCAATGACAGTAGGTAAACACATAAATAACATTATATCTACTTCAAAGTTTTCTGGTGCCCTTTAAATGGAATATTAGTATAAAATGCTTCACAAAATTGTTTAAGGAGTTGTTATAATTTTTTTCAATTATTCATTCATTCAATACATTTTAATGAAGGCCTACTATATATTAGACAGTGTTGGCACTTGGCATTCATAAAAAATGTTTATCACTATGAATTAAAGCTTACCTCCTAGTGAGGAAGTGAAAATTAAAACAATTATAATTAAATATTCTTAGGTAAGTGTACATATGATGTTAAGAAAGTACACAGGGGGGTCCTGAATGAATACTTCTCAAAAGAATCACAGGAGAAATTATACTTGAACACACTACCAAAACACCAACAATCTACATAGAGAGGCTAGAATTATTAATGTTTTTTAAAAAGAGAACACTAGAGAGGTTGTGGACATAACTCCAGTGATATAACATGTTCTCAGCATGAATGGAGTCCTGTATTCAATCTCCAGAACACATACACACACACACACACACACACCACTGACAAAAGAGAAACATTGAAAACATTGGGTTAGACAAAGTTTATTGGCCTTTTACAAATATTACAACTGAGAAAATTTTTAATAATGACAAAAGTAGTGATTGTTAAAACTAAATTGATATTTAAGAAAAAAGACTTGGACAACATAATTATAAGACAGATAACTGATCAGAAAAAATAGCTATTACAATCAAATAGTAACAAGAAAATATACCCTATAAAATAATTGTAGAAATGTTTTCAAAAGAAACTACAAAATGGAGATATATAGATGGTCAATATAAATAAGAAAAATGTGCAACATTTATCAGAGGATCATTTTGAGAGCAACTAGAATGGCTGAAGTTAAAAAGACTATTTGTATCCTTTCCCTATCATGGAAAGATTCATAGACCGTTAATGGTTGATAAGGAGGAGCACTTTCTTCATTGGAGTAACCATTAATGATGTGTATATGCTTCTATGAGCAGATTAACACCCACCCTTGGTAAACAACCAAAAGAAACTCACTGTTACAAAAAAAATAGAAATGAATGTAGAAGGGCACGGTGATTAGTCGGAAGTGCGAGGTAGATAAGAGAGCGTGACAAGGTAGGATGAATATGATTTAAATATACTGTGTACATATATGGAAATATCATAATGAAAACTTTTATCATGTATAGTTAATGCATGCCAATAAAATGTAATAATAACAATAATGAATGTAATGAATGTGTTATTTAATAGTGAAAAGTGGAGCCCCTGGAAGAATCTGCCAACTGGTTTTCCAATATAAACTCAAGTATTCTGGGAGTAGGAGAATTAATGTTGTTTGTTTTCTGCATTTTGCTCAGTTGTGGTTTTTTTTGGGGGGGGGTTGTTTTTTTGTCTTTGTTTTTGTAATAGTCTCTGTACATTACAAAGAGAAGTTTCTTTGGTGAGGGATGAAATCTATACTTATTTGTGTTTATAAGGTTACATATTAGAATGTAACTAGGGATTATGTTGGTTTAGTATGTGATTGTAGTTTCTCCTCCATAACTTCACTAGCCCTGGCTAGGTTTCTAGTTTCAGGCAATAGTTCTTTCTGGTCGAGCACTCCATAAGTGCAATTAGAGAGCTTTTGCCAGAACACATGTGCCAGTAATGCACTATTAGGGATATTGTGCCATGATGGTTATTGTTGTAGTCCATAGATGTCTTAACTAGGAGGACTATTGCTTTTTGTTGAAAGCTTGCATGGTTGCATGGGAACATCTGGTACCATGAAAGCTAATCCTCAAGGAAGGAGGCTTTCATGTCAGAATCAGCTGAGTCGTCCATCCTCAGAGCCCTGTGTCAGGGAACATGCTGTTTTCAGGGGGAAAAGGTCTTACCTTCAGCTTCTGGGAGGCACACAGGGGCAACAGCAATAGTCTAGAAGGGCTTAGATGTCTCTGGGACATCTCCAACCAACTAGAATGGCTGAAGTTAAAAAGACTATTTGTATCCTTTCCCTATCATGGAAAGATTCATAGACCGTTAATGGTTGATAAGGAGGAGCACTTTCTTAAAGAGAGTCTCTCAAGCTTGGTGCTGTGGTTTTGTTAGACAGTGGCACTTGGGAGTGCATTATCATCCCAAATGGAAATTTTTTATTTAAACTATATATGTATATAAAGATTTATATTTAATATATGTAATTTTATCTAAGTGCATAATGACTCCTTATAAATTTTTCAAACATTCTTACTGTTATTTTACCCCCTCTTTCTTCTCTTCTGTATTTAGCTCTCTGCACCTCCCTATTAAAACCCCACCTCACCATTTTTCCCATTTCACCCTTCAAATAAGTTGTACCCTGATACTCCCTCTCTATTGCTTCTCCCTGTTTCATGGTCCCTTTTTAATTTCCTGGTTTCTGTGGTCACTCCAGATTATATAATCCCATCTAAAGATGTGGAACTAGGATCTTAAAGTGCAAAATAATATGTGATGCTTTTCATTTTAGGTTTGGGTCACCTTACTCAACTGCAAATGATTCTTTCTAGTTCTATCCATTTACCTTCAAATTTCATGATTTGTCATTTCTGTACAGTTGAGTAGCATTCAATTCCATATATGTACCACATTTTCATTACCTGTCAATGGAAGGACATTTAGGTTGTTTCCATTTTCAAGCCATTGTGAATATCACAGGAATGAACATGACTGAGTAAATATCTAGATAATAGGATGTTGAGCTCTTTGGGCATATACCTAGAAGTGCCAAAGCTGGGTCATATGGTAAAGTTATTTTTAGCTTTTTGAGAATTTTCCACACTGATTTCCAGAGTGGCTAAATCACCTTACTATTAAACCAACAGGGAGTGAGAGTTTCCTTTTCAACCCATCCTCTCCAGCTATTGCTGTCAGTTGTTTGGGCCATTCTAACTGGAGATAAATAAAATCTCAAATTTGTTTTTGATATGTGTTTCCCTAATTGCTAGGGAAGCTAAAGTTTCCTTTTTCATTTGAGATATTTCTTAGCCACGTTTTTTTTTTGTTTGTTTCTTTGTTTTATTTTGATTTTTCAAGAACTCTGTTCATGAGGTCTCAAGCCTATTTTTAAATGGGCCATTTTTGACTCTTTGTTCTTCGAGTTCTTTGTACATATACATTTGGATATGAATTCTCTGTCAGATGGATATCTGTCAAAGATACTCTCCCATTTGGCAGGCTTCCTTTTGACCTGAGAGATTGTTTCTTTATCTGTGTAGAAACGTTTGGTTTTCTGAGGTCCCAACTTGTGAATTGTTGGCCTCGGTTCCTGGGCAAACGGGGCTCTACTCAGAAAGACCATTCCTACACCCATTTGGTGCACAGCACTGCCTGTTTTCTTCTAGCAGTTTCAGTGTTTCACATTTCACATCTAGGTCACTGATCAATTTGGAGTTAGTTTTTGTGCATGGTGCTACATACATTCTTCTTCATGTATATATCCGGTTTTCCCAGCATCATTTGTTGAAGATGCCTTACTTTCTCCAGCTTATGCTTTTGGCATCTTTGTTATACATTAGATTGCTGTAGTTAGACGTACTCATGTTTCAGTTTTCAATTTTGTTCCTTGGGTCTACATGTTTATTTTTGTGCTAGTACCATATTGTTTTATTACTATATCTCCATAGTATATATTTTCTTCATTAATTAATTTGTTCAGTTTACAATCCAATTACAGCCCACTCACTCCTCTCCTCCTAGTCTCACCTTCCCACTAACTACCCCTATCTCCCCTCCCCTTCTCCTCAGAGAAGCCCTACCCCCACCCTTGCCAGGTATCAACCTGCCCAGGCACTTCAAGTCCCATCAGGACTAAGTGCTTCCTATTCCACTGAGGCCAGTCAAGGGAGCCCTGGTAGGGGAAAGGGATCCAAAGGCAGGCAACATAGTCTAAATCAGAGACGACGCTGGCTCCAATTGTTAGGGGACCCACTTGAAGACCAAGCAGCCGGTCAGCTTCATATGTATGTGGGTCCACTCCATGCATGATCTTTCATTGGTAGTTCAGTCTCTGTGATCCCCATGTGCCCAAGTTAGTTGGCTCTGTAGGTCTTCTTGTGGTGGCCTTGACCCCTTCAGCTCCCTCAACCCTTCCCCTAACTCTTCCACAAACCCCCCGTGAGATCCGCCTAATGTTTTTCTGTGGGTCTCTGCATCTGTTTAATTATATCTTAAGATCTGGAATTGTAATCCCCCAGCATTGTTCTTTTAATCAGAATTGTTTTGGTTACCTAGAATCTTTGTGACTCCATATATTTTGTTCTGAATTATAAAAACTCTGCAGAATATGGCATTCAAAGATGTTTTCTTAACTTAAGATTTTTTGATATCGAGACATGAAAGCTCCTGACAGCATCCCCTATATTACTTCAAGTAAAAGATGAGCATCGAAGAATCTCCAGTGGGAGATGATTGAATTGGTGGTAAGCCGTTCTCTTGGCAAGAAAAACCCCACACTTCAACTGTAGACAGACTTCTGTCCAAAAAGGACAAAACTTGGAAGCAGATAAGTCGACAGCCTAGCTCTGCCAAGACAGGGTAGGTAAGTCCTTCATAATTCCTGCTCTACAACCAATGTCTGTCAGAGAAATGGGGCCAAATGGCTGAAGATTGATGCTGTAATGTATGGAGAGAAAATGGGAACTGTCCAGGCAGCCACTGGTATGTCATTTTTCAGTTTTGGAAGCTGCAGGCCCTGCACTTCCTATATAATCAGATATATTTATCCCTCTCAGGTCTCTGAGGTGGTTGAAGAATAGATAGCTCGAGTCTCATAGTTAAATTTTGAGTTGTTTAGGAATCAAGAGGGTGTTCTGGATCTAAGAAGATATTTTTAAAATTATGAGGCAAGTTAGTATGAAAGCTGAGTTAGATATAGAACTTTAAACTCATGGAGATGGTTAGATAGTAGAATGTTAAAGTCAGGTGCCAAATACATATGGACTGGACATTGGGAATGTATGCTAAGCCATATAACTCTTATAATAGCGGCCTATTTATTTCTATTGTACTTATAGTTATAAGAAAAAGAACCATTTTTTGGACTGAAAGGGAGAGCTGTTGGGGGGAAAAATAAATACCTTAAACTAAAAAAAAAAAAAAAAAAAAGAAGGGAAGAGGATGGTGGGGCTGAGGGGGAGGAGGGAGGGGATTGTGATTGAGATGTAACTTGAAGAAATAAAAAATAAATTATTAAAAAAATGAAAAAAAAAACTGTTTTTGTGATTATAGCTTTTTTGTTTTCTTTTTGCACACTGTGGTTCTACTTATTCCTCTCTTCAGTTCAACGTGTTGCTCCCTATCTTTTCATTATGCTTGGTCTGTTGGATATAAAATTTTTAGGTTGTTTATATAATGGAGAGTTTTGTTTTCTTCTTCAACTATGGCTGATAGTTTTGCTCATTACTTTAATCTAGGTTGCCTATCATGGTCTTTTAGGAAATAGAATCCATTGGTCCAGGCTCATTTGGCTTTCAAAGTTTCCAATGAGACTTTCAAAGGTTTCAATAAGGTCTTATTTTGATAGTTTCCATTTTTTTTGTGCTATATGTTTTTCCTCTTGTATCTTTAGAATATTTTCTTTCTTTCTATATTTAAGTATTTTAACTATGATATGCAATGAGGATTTTCTTTTCTGGTCTTATCTTTTTGGTGTTCCATGTGCTTTTTTTGTATCTGCATGGGTATGTCTTTCCTTATTTTGGGGTCATTTTCTATAATTTTGTTGAAGATCTGGTCTGTGCTATTGATTTTGGATTCATCTCCCTCATCTGTGCCTATAATTCAAATGTCTGATCCTTTTGTGGTATTCCTCATTTTCGACATGTTCCTTTCCTTTGCTGTTTAATTTTTTCCCATATTCTTTGCTTATTTTGTCAACATCCTCTACATTACCTTTGAGTCTTGTCATTCTATCTTCTGCTTGATTCATTCTACTTGTAAGTCTTTTCCTTCAGTTTTATAGGAGGAGTATTGGGTTTCTCAATTCCATCTTCATTTTAACTTGAGTACTCCTCATTGTTTCTAGCTCTTTATTGAATTCTACCTTCAAATCCTGGATTGTCTTTGTCATTTCCATTAGTCTTATGTTTGTGTTTTCTTGAGCACCACTCATGAGTTTATTATCTTTAAATTCATTCTCTTTAAGTACATTTAGCTCTTTCTTTGTGTTGCCTAAAATGTTCCTGAAGTTGTCGATGAAATTTATGTTTTTCTTGTAAATTATGTGATCTGGGGTTTAACGATATAATTCTCATAGGTGAACATTTCTAAGGGACTGGTAGGATTGGGGAGGAGATATTGCCTTGATATTTTATATTGTTTTTATTTTTGCAATGAGATCATGCATGTAGACTTCTTTTGTTAGCTCTGTGTCTGATATGAATAAAGCAAGTTGGGGCAGAACACAGAATGTGTACACTGAGATGGTTAGGCCTATGTGCTGTATATATGGCTTAGGTGGAGTACATTCAGGTGGACAAGGGGGGCTGGTCTGGCATGGAGTATGTACATCCTGGTCCAAGTCTGGAGTTTGAGAGTTCATATGGATGTTGGAAAGTGTGGGATAGGGTGGAGAATCAATCCAACTCACCCAGCTACACTCTAACAAAGGATATGCAAGATCTGGCTGGGCAGAGAGATTGGAATATGACACACGAGAGGCCTATAAACTGGGGATGGACAGGTATGTCCCAGCCAGAGCCTGGATTTTGGGACCTGGGCAAGCATGAATGGTTAGACTAGGGTATTCATTGGATGTGGGACCTGGATTAGATTTGGGGAGGTTAAAGAAACTGCAGGAGGTAGGGGGAACAATCAGTGAAAACCCTGGTGAAAGATGTACGAGATCTGGCTGGGCATGGAGATTGCTATCCTTAATATTTAGTATTTTCTCCTATCTACCTAATTTAATGAGAAATGTATTCTTGACAATAATCTTTCTTTTTTCTCACCAAGGATATATGTATTTCTAATGAGTCCTTTAAAAACTGATATGACTAAAGATATTGAACAGATATAAAAAGTAAATTTTTGAAAGCTGACCTTTAAAATTCATTATTACTTTAATTTGATTCATTAACAACTATGGAATGACTTTTAAATGTAAGAAGTAAGTGAAATCAACACAAAAACTTATGGATTCATATCAAATATTATATTGTATTTCAGGTAATATTATGTTGCATGTATTAAAATATAACAAGAGTGTTTTAGGTTCTAATTTTTACAGGACAACTGTGTTAATCACCTTTAGGAACTAATAAAACATGGGAGTAAGGGAACCAAAATTGATGTAAATCATAATTACTATGGGGAAATCTTTGATGAAATATGATTGTATATGATAAATGATAGTTTGGAAAGCTTTCTCAAACTTCTTTAATCACTTTGTCTCCATTAAACTGCTAAGTTAATTAAATAGGCAAACCAACTTGAGACAAGAAAATTGATTTTCTACTTAGAACACTCTCAACAGAGTACCAGATATAAGAAAAGGATTAGTTTTTTTTCTCATGATGTGAAAATTAAGCTGTATTCAGAAAAAAAATTAATAAAATCCTTATTGCCTTGTTTCCTGCTGTTCCTTTGTTCTTTGATGACAAGTTAATCAAGTTCATATGGGAAAAAGGAGGAATACATCAGAACGTTCCTTGTCCTTTCACCTTCAAGAAGGCTTCTGTCTCATTAGAGTGAGTTTGCAACTAATGTTTTCAGCATCTTCCCTAATGAAGCCTGTGAGCTGAAACATAGTGAGTGGATCCCAGCTACTTAATACCCACCAAGGAATCCCCAGAGCAAGTTAAGCTATTTAACATATACTCAAAGTGGAAAACACAATCTGTATGCTGCTTATTATTATTATTATCATCATCACCATTATTTATTTTCATTACACAGATATCATTTCTTTATCTTCCCTTTTATCATAATCTTCCTATCTCATACACTGCCTAAAAATGTTCAAAACTCTCATTTCATGTACATCTTAACAGAAATTAGAAGAACACCCACCCCTTGCATTCTTATTTGTAAAGCTTAAAAGAAAGCTTACACACATCATCCCAGGCTTGATCTCTTTAACATATTTCATTCTTTAAAGATATCACTTCTTAGGACATTTAAATAGCTGAGCACAAAAGGACTGAACATCAAATGTTACCATTATCTCGCTTACTCATTTTTCCATTCTTATGTGAGTCCCAAACATGTTTCCCACATCCCAAATCAACAGGAAGTAATTTTTTATGTTTATTTATTACTTCAGGTTACATCACCATCACAGTGCCCTCTTTCTACCCATCCCAGCCCCACCCTCCAACCCTCTACCCCCACTCCCTTCCATCTCACTCCTCCAGAGTGGAGTCCCCCACCCAAGTTCAGCAGTCATATGAGGCCCAAGACCCTCCTCATACACAGGGAGCCTACAAGACAACACCACTAAGGTAAAGTGTCTCATTAACAGGTAACAAAGTCTATGTTCCTGATCCTTATGGTGTGTTGGTTGTAGGATAGTTATCCTGTACTATATGGTTAAATCCGACTATAAGTGAATATATGCCATGTGCATCCTTCTGAGTCTGGGTTAGCTCACTCAGGATGAGCTTTTCTAGTTCCATCCATTTGGCTACAAATTGCATGATTTCCTTTTTTCTGATAGCTGATTAGTATTCCATTGTGTAAATGTACTACCATTTTTTATTCATTCATCAGTTGAGGGACATCAGAAGTAAATTTAAGAAAGTGACATCCCATTCCCAGAAGGTGGGGTGGGTAGTCGTCCCCCACCCCGCTTTGGTCATTTGATGGGTTATAGATGTTTGCTGCTATTAAGGGGAATTGGTGACAAGTTGTTAAATGGTCTTCTTAAATAGGTTTTAGGGGTTAGACCCAGGGATTTATCTCTTTTTCTGTTCTCTATCCTTCCTTCTCTCCTATGTAGGGGGGAAAAGAGTTATAAAATGGGATATAGACATAATATAGGAATGATAAAAAAGGGACAGGTTGTTGAATATGCTCTTATATCTTTGTATATTGATACAAAATTAATATTATATTTGACTACATTGGAATCAGTCTTTGTGTATTGATACAAAATTAATGTTAACCCTTTTTAAGGTATTGTACCTACGTAATGCTTAAAAAAATGTAATGTGAAGTTTTGGCCCATTGATAGCAACTGTCACAAACTATTTAGAATAATTAAGAGATGCAAACTAATAGTCATTCAAACATGTCATTTGGTTAGATACTAGTATAATTTATCATGGATGTTTTCTAAGTTAACTGGAAATCAAGTTGCTAAGAGACAAACAGCATTTGCTTAGCCAAATAAACAGAGATAGAAAGGTTGTCTTCAAAAATATCAAGAAATATATAGAATTTGGCATTCTAGAAGGTTTCTTAAGATATTTTGATATTGAAACATGTCAGCTCCTGACAGCATCCCCTATTCTACTCCAAGTAGAGGATGAGCATCAAAGAATCTCCATTTGGAGATGGTTGCATTAGCAGCAAGCCTGTCACTGGGCAAGTAAAATCCCTTGCTTCACCTGTAGACAGAATGCGGTCCAAAAAGGACAAAACTTGGAAGCAGGTAAGTCGACAGCCTAGCTCTGCCAAGACAGAGTAAGCAATCCCTTCATAATTCCTGATTTACATTAATGTCTGTCAGAGATACTGGGCCAAGAGGCCAAAGACAGATGCTCTAATGTATGGAGAGAAATTGGGAACTGTCCAGGCAGCCACTGGTATGTCATTTCTTAAATTTGGAAAGCTGCTGGCCCTGCACTTCCTGTATAATCAGATATATTTTTCCCTCTCAGGTCTCTGAGGTGGTTGAAGATTAGATAGTTGGAGTCTCATAGTTAAATTTTGAGTTGTTTAGGAATTAAGAGGGTGTTCTGGATCTAAGATGTTTTTAAAATTGTGATGAAAGTTAGGGTGAAAGCTGAGTTGGATATAGAACTTTAAACTCATGGAGATGGTTAGATAGTAGAATGTTAAAGTCAGGTGCCAAATACGCATGGACTGTACATTGGGAATGTATGCTAAGCCATATAACTCTCATAATTGTGGCCTAATTATTTCTGTTGTTTTGTATTGTATTTATTGTTATAAGAGAAGGAGCCATTTGTTGGACTGAAAGGGGGAGCTGTGGAGTAGAGGATGGGGGGTTTGAGGGGGAAGAGGGTGGAAGGGTGGGACCGGAGGGGGGAGTAGGGAGGGGATTGTGATTGAGATGTAACTTGAAGAGATAAAAAATAAATTATAAAAAAATTAATTCCATGACAGCTGTTGAGGGGAAAATATATTCCTTAAACTTAAAAAAAAAGGAAGAGGATGGGGGTTTTAGGGGGAAGAGGGTAGGAGGGTGGGACTGGAGGGGGGAGTAGGGAGGGGATTGCAATTGAGATGTAACTTGAAGAAATAAAAAATAAAGTAAAAAAAAGAATTATGAGTTCTAGGAGAAGGGGAAAGTGTGGGTGGGTGGGGCCAGGAGGGGTGGAGGGAGGGGGCTGTGATGGAGATGTAACTTGAAGTAATAAATAAACATTAAAAAAATAAAATAAAATATACAATTTAAAAAAGGTTTCATCGACTTGCACTTATCATCTTAGATACTATGGCTCTTTAACTTACACTCAAATACACAACTTTCTATGAATTTGACACTCAGAATTGTGTTCATGAATGGAAATGAGAAAGGGAAATTATTTTTTCCTATCATAGTTTACTATTATCTATATAATGATATTTGTAAAGATCTATTCATGTCAAACTTGTAATCCCTGAGGTAACTTTGTACAACCAAGATTATATTCCTTATTAGTCTGTTGAATCTGAATTACATCAAGGCTTCTATCATTAATGAAAACAGCATTAATTTTCTAACAAAGTTCACGCAGGAGCACTTACGTAAGTCCAGAAAAGTCATTTTTACCTAAACTGATTAAAGACAAATGTATTATCATTTATGCACAATGGATTGACTTATTAGAGATTTCACAGTTTGACTGTAGTTTATATATCTGCATATACCACAATAAAACATTCTCTATTTAATCTTAATACCCTGAAGAATTTACTATTTTGTTTTGAATGTTTGTAGCCTTTCAAATGTTCTATATTTATGTTATATAAAAACCTAACGTGATGGCATTTGGAGATGAGGACTTTATTTTTTTATGTTTATTTATTACCTCAGGTTACATCTCCATCACAGTACCCTCTTTCCTCCCCTCCCAGTCCTGCCCTCCAACCCTCTTCCACATCCCTTCTATCCCACTCCTCTGGAGTGGAGTGTCCCTACATAACAGTCCCCTGCCCCAGTTCAGCAGTCATATGAGGGCCAAGAGCCTCCTCATACACTGGAGGCCTACAAGGCAGCACCACTAGGGCACAGTGTTGACAGTCTATGTTCCTGTTCCCTTTGGTTCACTGGCTGTAGTATAGTTATCCTGTACTGTATGGCTAAAATCTGATTATAAGTGAATAGATGCCATGTGCATCCTTCTGAGTCTGGGTTAGCTAACTCAGGATGAGCTTCTCTAGTTCCATCCATTTGGCTGCAAATTGCATGATTTCGTTGTTTCTGATGGCTGAGTAGTATTCCATTGTGTAGATGTACCACAGTTTTTTTGTTTTTTTTTTTTATCCATTCCTCAGTTGAGGGACATCTAGGTTGTTTCCAGTTTCTAGCTATTACAAATAAGGCTGCTATGAACATAGATGAGGAGATGTCCTTGTGATTTGGTGAGAAGTCATTTGGATGTATACCCAGAAGTGGTATGGCTGGGTCCAGAGGCAGAGCTATTCCAAGTTTTCTAATGTATCTCCAGACTGACCTCCATAGTGGTTGCACAAGCCTGCATTCCCACCAGCAATGGAGGAGTGTTCCCCTTTCTCCACACCCTCACCAGCATGAGCTGTCATTTGAGTTTTTATCTTAGCCATTCTGACAGGTGTGAGATCGAATCTCAGAGTTGTCTTTGAGTTGCATTCCTCTGATGAATAAGGATGCTGAGCATTCCTTCAAGTGTCTCTCAGCCTTTAGGGATATGGAGATGAGGACTTTAAAAGGTGATGAAGTTGAGCTAAAGGTAGGAAGAGAGGAACTTCATGATGAGATGCAGCTAAAGCTCTTAGAAGAGATGACATGAAAGAGCTGACTTATGCTCTTTCTCTCCAGCCTCAGGTAAGCACATGGTATAAAGGCAGCCAACTATTGCCTATTGAGAACAAGCAAGCCCTCACCACACATCCTTGGTGATCATATATTTACATAATGGCCTAACAGTGATGGAAGCACAATGGATTCTGCAATGCCTGGGGCTGAACTAAAGGAATCTTGGAATTCTATAGTAGTCACAATGGAGCAAAGTGAAAGATGCTTAGCTAAAAACAAATAATGCAGTTGTAATAGCTGCACTGAGTAGAGACTATAGGAACTTAGGAAATTCTCTAAAGATGGGAATAGGAGTTTACTCAAGTAAAAACCTAGAATATTGAAGATTTATTCTATAAGTAAGAAGAATCCACATTGTAATAAATAACTAGAAGTACAAGCACTTAGAGGGCAATTTGACAGCACGATATTGTAGCAAAATAACAATAACAGGCACTAGGGGAGTGTTTCTCAACCCTCCTAATGCCGCAACACTTTAATAATAGTTCCTCAAGTCGTGGTGACCCCAACCATAAAATTATTTTTGTTGCTACTTCATAACTGTAATTTTGCTACTGTTATGAATCATAATGAAACTATCTGTTTTCAGATGGCCTTAGGTGACCCCTTGTGAAAGGGACATTTGACCTGCAAAGGGTAGCAACCCACAGGCTGAGAACCACTGCTCTAGGGCCAAAGACCTTCCAACCAAGTGCTTTTAACCAGGATTATTGTACCGAGCATAACATTTCTTCCTGTGAAGCACGCCACAAATTCAATCAGAGAGCAGTAGTTTTACCCTTAAACTATACTTGCAAGTCATTGAAAAAAAAGTCAAAATTAGAGGGCCCTGCTGGAGAAGATATTGGAGAAGTTGGGGGTGTATGGGATAGATAAGATCATATATCATTGTATACTTGTATGAAGTTCTCAAGAATGAAGACACAAAATGAAATAATACAAATCACTGTAGATCAGAGGCATGCTGGATTTTATCTGTGGAGCATGCAACTGGGCATTCTCTGTGATTTTCCATTACCCTCACAGTAGTGAGCTCCTGTTCTCAATCCTGTACTCTAGACAAGAATATCTTCATTTTTGTTTATCTATTCCCGATTTCCTTCCTGCTGTAGATTAGGAAAGGTGGTGGTCACATCATGTTTTTATGTAAAGTCGCTGCTATTCTTGATGTCAATAATCCAAACTGAGGGTATCTGCACACATTCCCTCGAAGAACTGACCATCATATTCTACAGTTGTCCTTTGAAATTTGTTCCATTCTCAGAGTTGGTTCACAAGGCTTCTGTGGCTTCTTTCTGATCGTCAACTCTTAGAAAGTGTTACCGTTTGTCTCACTGCACCTA
This sequence comes from Lophiomys imhausi, assembly GCA_907164525.1. Lineage (NCBI taxonomy): Eukaryota > Metazoa > Chordata > Mammalia > Rodentia > Muridae > Lophiomys > Lophiomys imhausi. The sequence continues at coordinate 440,621 of CAJQZJ010000406.1, forward strand.
TATCCTCCTGGTACATGTTAGTTTTATTTCTACTGGGCTCAGTTGTTTGCATTTATACACTGTCATTTCAACTATTTTTTAAATAAATATAGTGAAACTTCATTATTGGATTTCAGCTCTATGCCACGGATCCACCTGTGTTGTATTGTGGGGTTTTTGGTTGGTTTGTTGGTTTTGATTTTTGTTTTTTGTTTTTGTTGAGATAGGGGCTATCTATATACATAAGGGCTATCTACATAGATAGGGGCTATCTACATAGATAGGGGGTATATACATAGCCCTAGCTGTCCTATAACTGACTAGGTACACCAGATTGACTCCAAACCCACAGAGATCTGCCTACCTTTGTATTCTGAGTGCTGGTATTAAAGGCATGTGCCAAGGTGCCAGGCTTGTACTGTACTTTTTGTGTACATTTTGCATAACAAAGACATTGCTATTCAATCCAGATATCTTCTTATGTTCTTGGTCCTCTGTACTCCAAGTGTGATTCAGTAGCTAGCAGCATTGATATCACATGAGAAGTTGTTAGACATGCAATATCTCTGGCCTGCCCTAGATCGACTTCATTATATTCTTTAATTAACAAGATTCATTAGGTGATTCACATGCATATTACATTGGAGACACACTGGGCTAACACATTTGGTTTGTGACTTTTTTATATTATATTCTTAGTCTTTATTATTCCCCTAAATCTTCCTAGATCTTCCCTGCTTATAAAATTTCCTTCTCTCTCTCTTTTTCTTTCTCTCTCTCAAATAAAAATAATAAAAACTGAAACATAATATGAAATCAAAAGAGAAAAAAAACTAAATAAAGAACAAATCAATAAGACAAAAAGTACTGAAATAAAACAAAAAGCACACACAAAGACACACACATACACAATGGAGTCTGTTTTGTGTTAACCAACTACTCCTGTACATAGGTCCTCCCATGGAGTATGTTTGATATACCTAGTGACTCCATTGGTGACAAGTGATGGTCTCATTTTCAGTAGGTATCAATTGAAAACTGTTTCTTGGTTAAAGGTTAGACCTTATATTTTCTTCTACTTCCCTTATCTCTGTTTTGGGATTTTATCTGCTTTGAACCTATACAAGTCTTGTGCAAACTGTTACAGTCTCTGTAAGCCCATATGTTTGTCACCCTTTTTGTGCCTAGAAGACACAGTATCCTTGATTTTCCAACACCTCTAGCAATCTTTCCTTATCTTCTTCCACATAAGTCCCTGAGCCTTGAAGGGAGAGGTTTAATAAAGACATTCCATTTAGGACTGAGTGTTCCTAAGTCTCATTGGTTCCACTTAACTAAACATTTTGGTACATTTGTCTAAACTTTCTCTAATCTTTCTGTTTTCTGTTCTTCTATCAATCCTCTAGTGAAAACCATTCTATTCTCCAATTTTATGAAATCAATAGTTTTGCTTTTAAAATACAAGTAAGAATATGAGGTATTTGTGTTTCTATATAGCATTGGGTTTTTTTAAGTTAGTTCTACATCAATCACATTGAGAATTTTTTTTTGCCAAGAATATAGGTGGCTCTCCACAAACTGACAGCAAGTTTCCTTTGCTGACGATAACATCTACAAAATTCATTGACCATGGAGATGTCAAGCTGATGCCTTCATCAAAATTTCACACCTATGCTCCAGTCTCCTTGGTACAGAAAAGTATTCTGAACACTATAAAATGAGAAACGTATGTACCAAGCCAATCACAAATCCTTTATATACAATGGTGTACTGCCTGCAAGAAATACTAGGTCAATGTTGGCACAAAGCTTGTGGATGTAATCAACAATAACTGATTTAAGGCCCACTCCATGAGATGGAACCCATAACTGACATTCCTTGAGTGATCAAGAAACTGAGACTAGATAGCCCAGGGACTTAGTGTGAAAGAAAATAATACTAGTTTATAAAAGAAAAAATATAGTGATTAAATGACTCTTAATTAGATTCTGTTATATTTATAGATCAGTGCCTTTTTCAGACACCATCAAAGGACTTTTCCTGCAGCAGATGGGAACAAATAGAACCACAGCCAGACATTACACAGAGCAGGACACCTTGAAACACTTAGCCCTAAATGGGATATCTCTATCAAAGTCCTCTCCTCAGAGCTCAGGGAATCCCGTGGAAGAAGAGATAGAAAGAATGTAAGAGCCAAAGGGGATGAAGAACACCAGGAAAAACATGAGCAAAACTCATATGAACTCACAGAGACTGATCCAGCATGAACAGGCCCTGCATAGATCTTCACTAGGTTCTCTGTGTGTATATTAGGTAATATATACATATATACATACATACATACATATGTATATATATATGTTCATATGTATGTATATATGTATATATGCTTCCAGTTTAGTGTTTTTATGGGATTCCTGAGTAGTGTGTGAGTCTCTAAATTTTGTGCCTTCTCTTAGGCTCTTTTACTGTTCTTTTTTGTTGGTTTGTCAAACTTGGATGTAATAGTTTTTTTGTTTTATCTTATTATATTTTATTTTGTTATACTATTAAAAATGAAGGAATGGATGGATGGATAGATGGATGGATGGATGAAAACCTAGCCACTAAAGCAAAAGTTAACAGTGGATTGTCTGCTGGGAGAGGGAAAATCAATTTTCTTTTCTCCAATGGAATGATATTGGGCATATCAATCACTCCAGGGTAGGCCTCATGTTTGGGAGTAGTTAACCAACATATAATGGACTTCACAGGTTGTGTGTGTGTGTGTGTGTGTGTGTGTGTGTGTGTGTGTGTATTAGGTAATATACGCGTGCTTGCTTTTATTTGGTTACTGTTTGGTGGATTTTTTTTATTGTTGCTTTTCTGTGGGGAGGAGAAAGTTGTTTTGTATTCTTGGTTTTAGGTGGTGTGGTTGTTGTATTTTTTTTAAGAAAGCTTAAAATTGGGTAGGTAAGGAAAAGGATCAGGTCTGGAAGGAGTAGGGGAAATATAATTAAGATATATTACAATTTGAAATATTTTAAATAACAAAAATATTATAAAAAGAAAAAAATGCCAAAAGTTAGATCACATTCACAAAGACTGATGAATCTGGTTTGAGACAGGGCCCTAATGTGTTTGTTTTTAAGTTCCATGTTTTCTTATTTTGCATACATTTTATTTCACAGTTGAGATACAGTTCTGTAGAAAAATCATTATTGGTAATTATGTGTAACTTTTCATCTGCAATGTATATTCAATGTTAGATTGGAAGATCTTTGAGATTCAACTTACAATATGTATTTTCTTTTGTTGTTGTTGTTTGTTTTTGAGACAGGGTTTCTATGTGTAGACCAGGCTGGCCTTCAGTTCGCTGCAATCTGCCTGCCTCTACCTTCCAAGTGTTGGGATCAAAAGAGTGCGTCACCACGCCTGGCCACAATATCTATTTTCACATATTTCTCAAATTGTCCTAGGTATAGTTTTTAATGTACAGTAATTGTCCAATAACATATTCATAGCTGATAGGATACAAAGGCAAGAGAGATGTACCAAGGTACTTGAGTTTTCATGTTGTCTCTGTAACAATAATCTTTTTATCCTTGGATACACCACTGAGCCTCTTGATAAGTTGATTCTTTTTGTCTGTTAAATATAAATGAATTCCTACTCTAGTTGCTATTTAGACATGTATTCATTATATATATATATATATATATATGTGTGTGTATTCTGCTTTGGGCAATGAGGTTATAATGGTAACTAAAAGAGAATAAGCCTTGCCTTTATAAGCTAATAATGACATATGAATAATAAAATGTAAAGCAGAATAGAGGTGTGGATAATAATAAATACTAAAAAGAAAAATGAATCACAGTGAAGTGTTGCAAAGTGAGTGGTGGTGGCAGTCATGAGTGGCCTGGTTTCAATCAGATGTATTATCAAGGAAGACCTCTCCAAAGAGAGGACAGGTGAGTGGACAGGTATGATGTGGAAAGAATTCCAGACCTTAGAATCTAAAGAGCGACTGAAAGGGGGAGCTGTTGGGGAGGGGGGGAATATATACCTTAAACTTAAAAAAAGGAAGGGGGGGGAAGGTTGAGGGGGAAAGACAGGGGGAGGGTGGAACTGGTGGGGGGAGTAGGGAGGGGATTGCAATTGAGATGTAACTTGAAATAAAAATAATTTTAAAAAGAAACTTATAAAAAAGAAAATAAACAAAATAAATCCCCCAAGGTAAGAACAAATAATAATCAAGTACCCAAGTAAATTGTTTTAAGTATTGAAGTTATCCAAGATTTAGAGTACTTAAGTGAAATATAAATTATCTAGAGGCAAAAATGTCCAATATTTGGAACCATAGAAAAGTAATCAAAATTCAGAGTGACATCACCATTGGCTCCACTTTTCTACTTGCCAGTACAGTAATACTTTGAGATCTATCTGTATGACTATGCCATCAAATAGAGAGACACCATGCATGGCTCCATGTAACACATTGACTGTAGGATATTTACTATTGCTCTCTTGTACTAAGAAAAGGTCCAGCTGGGCATGGTGGTGCACACCTTTAATCCAAGCACTTGGGATGCAGAGGCAGGCGGATCTCTGTGAGTTTGAGGCCATCCTGGTCTACAAAGTAAGTCCAGTATAGTCAAGGATACACAGAGAAACTCTGTCTCAAAAAAAAAACTAAAAAGAAAGAGAAAGAGAGAGAGAGAGAGAAGGAAAGAAAAGGTCCATATAGCCATAATCTCCTGCTTCTCTCTCTTTCCTTTGAATTTATGTGTCTATCTAGAATATTGTGTGAATTCCTCAGAAAACCACAATCAGAAGAAAAAGTAACTTTCTTGGTATTGGGGGAATGACTCTGACTCCAAACTATGTGCTAAAACTAAATAGTACTGATTTTGTAGCTGCCAAGGGCTTGGAGAGACACTATTTTTAAAAAAGATATCATGGTTTTATTTCTACAATTCAGTTGCTGAAGTCCATGTAGGCCTCATAGATTTGTGTCCCCATTATAGAAATCTTAATTGTAGGGGCAGGAGAGATGGCTCAGCAGTTAAGAGCACTGACTGCTCTTCCAAAGGACCCGGGTTCAATTCCCAGAGCCCACATGGCAGCTCACAACTGTCTGTAACTCCACTTCTAGTGGATTCAACTCCCTCACACAGACATACATGCAGGCCAAACAATGCACATGAAATAAAAATAAACAAAATTTGTAAAAAAAGAAAAAAAAGAAATCCTAATTGTAAAACCTTATTTAGAATATTAGCTCCTAAAGGAGCTTAAATTATGACTGATACTCATGATATTGATTAGTGTGTTATAATAGATCTCCTGGTTTTTGCATGTTGTTTGGTTAAATATTTACACTATGAATAACATTGATTAATACAAGGGAACATTATTTTCATTTCATATCTATTTTAAGTGTTTCCTGTGTTGTCAATTTAGTGTCCTTTATACACTGAGTATTGTATTCCTTATAAACAGGAAACTGTGTCACACATTCTGGGAAATTTGTCCAAATTCAAGCAAAAGCAACTACACTAGTCCTTCAACTCTTGATCTTCTGAATCTACCTGAGAGCTCATTCACATTGCTTCTGTCTAATGAAACACCTCCTTGTCCTACAAAATTCTGCTTAAGAGCCTACTTTCTATGAACATTTTCTTGTATCCCTCTTATCTGGTTTAAATACTACAGTAAAGACTATATAGTTTACTATTTTGAGTTCTTATTCTGTATCAAGCTCTGTTCTCATTGACCTTATGTAACTCCCATAAAATTATACTCCTACCGGCCAAGCAATAAAGTGGTTTTATTCAAAGTCCTACACTGTGAAATTAAATTGTAGCTTTAGTCTTTATTACATTCTCTCCAAAAGCTCCAGGAGAATTGCACTCATAATGCAGAGCAGTGCTCCTTGGGACCCTTCCCCATCCTTCTATGCAAGTATCCACATCTCTCCAGTCGGCCTCCAAAACCAATGCTTCAGAGTTACATTCAATCTCATTTCTTGCAAACTGTGCAAGAACTCTGGGCACTGTGCTGGCCTTTTCCATGATGTTAGCTGTATAAACTAGTTACACTTCTTTTAAGAGAGTGACTCATATTGACCAAAGAAGAGTTGCCAGTTTTTAAATAAGCTAAATAATAAGATAAACTAAATTCAAAAGAAAATAGACAAGGGTGCTCTTCCACATCAGAAGTCTACAATTGTCAGACAGAGCTAACATAAATTGATAAAGTCTAAATTTTATTAAAACTTAATTGAAAAGTGGAAAAGATTTGCCAATGTTATCTACAATCTAAGAACTCAATATTTTTTCAGAGATTACTAATAATTTCTAAGATCACTGCCCTAAGATTATAGTTCATTAAAACCAGTTGCTCTGTCCAAATGAAAGTAATACTAATATAACTATTTTGCCATCTTTAATTTTCAGAACATACTTAAGTGAGTGAAATAATTAGCAAATAGAATTAAACTGTAAGAACACCGAAATATTACCCAGTTTGTCACTATAATTCCTTCTGTTGATTCATGATCCATGAAAATGAATTATACATTCCAAGATCTCTCTTTCTCAAATTCATTGATTAGAACAAAGCACATAAACTAATGAAGACATACATACAGGAAAGCTCTACAAATGAAAATTCACCATCAATGACGTGTTTTTATTTAAAGGACGAAGGCCTTTGTTTTCAGAATCCAGAAGCTAAGTTACTATTTTTTCCTTCATTTTAGGTTGTATATTATTGCACAGAAAGATGAGCAACACAATTCACTTAAGCTAATGCATTTTTAATACTGCATTTCAAATGTGAATAGAGACAGAAAACAAATTTACCCTGGTGTCCCTGCTCCCACAAATATGATTGTTCAGATTTTAGAAGTATAGGTGCATGTGACTCATAAAAATATTTATTTGCTCTTATAAATGGACAATACATTAACATGAATATCCACATAAAGTATTTTTAAGCTTCCCCAACTACATATTTTAGAGGTCTAATTCCTAAGTTCATCACTCTCAACAAGCAAACATTTTATTTATCGATTACATGCACAATAGAGCAATGTTAATTTACAAAAGGAGTAACACTTTTTTATTCATTTTACATTCCACAGTTCCCTGACTCCTCTCCACTCGGTCCCACCCTCCCATTCTCTTTCTCCTTTCCCCCCTCCCCTTCTCCTCAGAAAATGGGAGCCCTCTCCCATCAATTCACCCTGTTTTTTCAAGTTACATCAGGACTAAGAGCATCCTCTTCCACTGAGGCCAGACAAGGCAGCCCAGCTAGGGTAAAGTGATCCACAAACAGGCAACAGAGTCCATAGCAAAGACAACACTGGCTCCACTTGTTGGGGCTTGCTGATTGCAATCCTCTGACCACCTTGGCTTAGGAGGGGGCATTGGGTAAGGTGGTACAGAGTCAACACACAGACGTGGGAGTTCTGATGCAATGCAGAAGCAGACTCATTTATTCAGGAAGGGGAAGTCTCCTGTTGCAGTGGCTCTTCCTCCTTGCCTCATGTCTCACTACCCAGTGATATCAGTCTGCAGGTGGCTCCAGGCAGGTCTCAGGCCAGCTAACGCTATGTGGAAGCCCAGCCACGCATGTGCATTGTCTAGCAACCAACTCCATATGCATGGCCTGATAGCAGGGTCCACACCCTGCTCCTGCAGCTAGCCTCATGCCTGCTAGGGCAAGGCTTATTCCTCCTACAGGGGATCTACATGAAGACCAAGCTGCCTGTCAGCTACATATGTGTAGGAGGCCCAGACCCAAGTCCATACATGTGTTTTGGTTCTGCTTCAGTTTTTGTAAGCCATCAGGGGCCAAGGTTAGTTGACTCTGTTCATCTTTCTTGTGTAGTTCTTGTCCCCACAGTATTTTCTATTCTTCCTCTCACTCTTATACAAGGCTCCCCAAGCTCCACCTAAAGTTTGGCTGAGGGTCACAGCATCTGTTTTGATCCACTGCTGGGTGGGGCCTCTCAAGGATAGTTATGCTAGGTTCTTGTCTGTAAGCAAAGCAGAGAATCATAGTGTCAGGAGTTGGCTCTCTCCCATAGAGTGGCTCTCAAATTGTGCCATTCATTGGTAGGCCATTCCCTTAGTCACTGAGAAGCAACCCTTCTATATTAGACTTTTCCATGTCTAAGTATGGACCATCTCTTTATTTGATAAAATCAACTTTTATGTACCTGTGGATTTTCTGTTAATTAAACTGTTTTGTTATTGTATATTGATATTATTACAATATGTTCTTCACTATATTTTGTATAAGCAAAAGTTATTGATTCATACATATTAAATTGCTACTTTGCAACATTAACTTAAAACTACCAGTAGATATTTCAGTTGGGTCTTGATTTTTCTGGACAGATTGACATAATGATTATAGTATGTATAATTTTCCTTCTAAATTATATGCCTCTAGTAAAGTTGGATTGTCTAATTGATTTAATATCTTTCTCAGTTACAACATAGGCATTTCAGTCTTATTCCTGATATTAGATTTAATTGCATGATTCCTTCTCCATTAAACCAAAGTCCAATTTCTCTGAACATCATAAATTTACCTCAAATTAATATTGTTGACCTTTTATCAAGAAAGTAGGTTAAATTTGATAAGCAATAATGTAGCATATTAGGATATTATCATGTAATGTTTTTCATTAGATTGTAGACCAAGATGAACTCATAGCAGACTTCTACCTTAAAAGAACAGATCATTCTAATTTGTTTATTCCAGTTCCTAGGATATCCAAGAAAAACTTCATCACAAAACAAATGTAAAAATGACATCAAAATTCTCCCCAAAGATTACACATATACAAACTATAATTGCATACAAGTCTTACCTTGTAAAATGAACACAAAAACACGACATAGCTAATCATGATTTTTCTGCCTCATCCTAGTCTAAGAATTATTGTAGCCCAGGGCTTGGAAGACAAAATGGGACCCATAACTAGGAGTTTGCCTCAAATCACAGACATGGACCTTTGAAAGGTGTTGGAATTGTTAAGACTTTAGGAGCTCTTAAAGATCAACTAATGTGTTTTATATTATAAGTTAGCCAGGAGCTTTTGGAGGGGCATGAGTAGAATGTTGTGGTTGAATATAAAATTTTCCCCACAGACCTTTGTATTGAGTACTCATTGGTCCTAGTTGGCAGTGATATTTGGGTTCTATGGGCTACCTACCCAGTTATTGGGAGGTGCTGAGAATTTTAAGACATATGGTCCAGTTGGAGAAAACAAGTCATTAGTAACATGGTTTTGAAGATTATTACTGGTCCCCAGTCTCTTATTCCACACGCTCCTACTTCCCTGATACTCTACCACACTACAAGACCCAGAAACAACAGAGCCATGGACTATGAACTAAAATCTCTGAAACATCAGTTTTCAGTTCTTATGTACTAACATACTACTAGACTGTGAGCCATATGAGGGAAAGAGCTTTCTAATGAGGGTGTTGTCTTCTCAAAATTCTTATGTTCAAGCCCTAGCTCCCTAAATGCAGCTTTCTTTAGAGGTAGAGACTCTATGGATCTAATTAACATTTAATGATGTCAAAAGGTCCGATGGCTTTATAGGAAGAGGAAGAGTCATGAAAGGTCACTTGCTCTGTGCATGCACAAATAGGTCACACAAAGTCGAGGTGAACAGGAAGAAGTGCTAAGAAGACCTTCATAGAAAACAAATCTTGCCATCATACTGCCCTTATACTTCAAACCTCTAAAACCCTAAAAAACTAAATGTTACTTAAGTCACTTAACTAAGATATTTTGATAATGGTGCCCAAGCTGGCTGATATAGAGACCTATCTGTTGGACTTTAAATCTCTCTCAGCATCCAAAATAATGCTTGACATACAGGAAATCTTCAGAAAAGTGTATTGCATTGAATTATAATACACAATTGAGTGAGCACTGGAGGAGCCTGCTTGGACAATGGACGTAGAATCCACAACATACCCCATGACTAGTGTAACTTCATACATGGTGTAGAATAATGCCCTAGGCCAAACAATGTCTCACCTACAACTTCAAAATTCACTCTTCACAAACAAGAAATTTCAAAGACAGACTTCATTTAGCAGCAAAACTTGATCTGAATGGGAATAAAGCTATCTAAAAATAAGTCCACAGATTTTCCGTAGGATTGTGTTGTTTTTGATAAATAGGTACTTACTGCCTCATCTCTAGTTGGTATCTCTCTTATAAAATCTATAGCTTAGGCACCACATTACCTTGTATATGATCCAGAAAATTCAGTGTTCCAAATTGTGTCTGGCCCTAAGAGATCTTAATAGAAAATAGTAGACTGTTTAACAGATCAACACCAATTTCACAGCTCTCCACTCAAGGAAGACCATGGGAAATGCTAATTATCTGGTTTGTAAGCAAATTGAAAATGCTATTTGACAAGATGGGAAATAAATTTGGGAGGTTCATGATTAACAATATGTATTTCAGCAAACAATTCAACAAAGTATTAAAAATAAGTCATGAATACATGGAACTTAATTAGTAGTGCTAAGACAATTTGTTAGTACAATCCTTTTATGTTCGGTCCTTCTGTTCTCAGCTGTTTAGATGACCTAAGGGGTTTGTAGGCAGAAGCTGGTCTTGCAGGCTTCACTGAGGTTCCGGCCGGGGCACTGTGTAGAGCTGAACGGTCCCAGCGACACTGGATTGCAGTGGTGGTTGCAGGCCCCCGATGGAGACAGCTATTGAGGAAGTCTGCCAGGCAGAATCAACTGTGTCACTCATCCTCCTTGGTGCCTGATTCTGCTCTCTGCTGAGGATTCCGCTGTCCGCTGTCCCCGGGCTCCCCTAATGGACACTTCGATTCTTCTTAGCTCCACGTCTTCTCTACACCTGGAGGTCTGCAAATCCAGGCCGAATGGCTGTATCCTCTGTTCCATTCACAGTGTTTCAGCCCTGCCCCCTGCCTCTTTTTTTTTTTTTTCTTCTAGTTAATAAATTTATTTGTTTGTTGCTTCAGGTTACATCCTAATCATATTGTCTTCTTTTCCCGCTTCCCAGCCCCACCCTCCCATGCTCTACCCCCTGACCCTTCCGTCTTGTTCCTCTGGGGTGGAGTGTCCCTGCCTAACAGTCTCTCACCACAGATCAGGAGTCATATGAGGGCCAAGCGCCTCTTCATTCACCGGGGGCCTAAGAGGCAGTACTGCCAGTGACTGGTGTCTCATTGCTGCTGGGGGAATACTGAAAAAAAAAGACCAACAAACACACAAACCCACAAAAACAAAGAATATCAACAAAAAAAAGAGAGGAAAAAGAGAAGGGAAAAGGAAAGAGAAAAAAAGAAAAAAAGAAGGAAAAAGAAAAAGATAAAAAAAAAATTATGTCCTTGTTCCTTTTGATGTGTTGGTTGTAGTACAGATATCCTGTACGAAATAGTTAAAAGGAGCTGTCCAGGCAGCCACTGGTATGTCATTTCTTAGATTGGGAAGCTGCAGCCTTGCACTTCCTATATAATCAGATATATTTGTCCCTCTCAGGTCTCTGAGGTGGTTGAAGAATAGATAGCTAGAGTCTCATAGTTAAATTTTGAGTTGTTTGGGAATCAAGAGGGTGTTCTAAGAAGATGCTTTTTAAATTGGGATGAAAGTTGAGTTGGATATAGAACTTTAAACTCATGGAGATAGATCGACAGTAGAATGCTGAAGTCAGGTGCCAAATACATATAGACTGGACATTGGGATTGTATGCCAAGCCATATAACTCTCATAATTGTGGCCTAATTACCTCTGTTGTTTTGTATTGTATTTATTATTATAAGAGTAAGAGCCATTTGTTGGACTGAAAGGGGGAGCTGTTGGGGGGAAAAGATATATCTTAAACTTAAAAAAAAAGGAAGGGGAGGGGTGGGTTGAGGCGGAAGAGGGTGGGAGGGTGGGACTGGAGGCGGGGTAGGGAGGGGATTTCAATTGAGATGTAACTTGAAGAAATAAAAAATAAAGTAAAAAAAAAAAGACAATTTGTTATAAGAAAATATATTATTCTGATATTTAAAATTAGTTTATCTGAGGAAATAATCATGCAGTTTTAGTCTGAAAAAAATGTCCTTTGAAGAAATGTCATTGTTTATTCTAAGAAATTATCTTGGGATTTTATCAAGTTGTTCATTTTTATGTTTTTCCTACTGAGATATTTATATTAGTGTATATTAATTATACAAAGGAATGAATTTCATTATGAAGTCTCTATACATAAATATGATATACTTTGACTGTGTTCATCCTTTTATCTCCATTTTATCTTTCATTTTCATCTAGTTCCGCATATTTTTCTGTACATGGTGTAATTTTATTCTTATTAATGACTGAATAAAACCTTTATAAAAAGATTAAAAATATGCAATATATTAAGTATAAATTATATGTATAATAATTCCTTTATCTAGTCATCTATTGATTGACACCTAAGCTGATTTCATAACTTGTTATTGTGAATAGTGCTGTATCATTCATAGATAAGCAAACTTTCTATAGCAAACTGATTTTGATTCTCTCGGATATGTACTCACAAGTGTATGGCTAGATCACATGAAAATTACATTTTCAACTTTTTGAGGAGCTTCCATGCTGATTACCATAATGACTAAACTAATTTACATGTAAAAATATTTTGTGAGGTCAGTTCTTATAAATTGTTTTTCTACAAAACTGCCTATTTCATCCAGGTTCACAAATGTGTATGTATCTTATGTCTTGATTTTCTTTTTTGGTGTTCCTTACCATTATCACGCTTGATGTTTTTATAACTTAATAGAGCTTGTCTTTTGACAATTTCATATACCTATAATGTGCATTTAGATTATGCATAATATATATGTATTATAGTACATATATAATATATATTATAAATTTGATTATATACCCCAATTCCTCTCCTATTTTTATTAATTGCCTCTCTAAAGAAACATTTTCATATTCATGACAATTTTGTTGTTTTCTTTGTGGATATTTTTGAGACAGATTCATACTTTGTAGGTAGGTCTAACTCAAATAGGATTCAAACTCACAATCCTTTTGTCATAGATATCTTAGTACTGGAAGTATAGGCATGTGCCACTCTACCTAGATTACTTATTCTAAATAGCTATATTATTTCTTTTCTCTTGATTAATCTTGATGTTCATTTAGTGTAAAACCTACCTTTATTTTTTTAAGTTTTTTATTGCTTCAGATTACATCTCTGTCATAGTGTCCTCTTTCCACCCCTCCCAGTCCCGCCCTCCCACCCTCTACCCCCTAACCCTTCCATCCCACTCCTCTGGAGTGGAGCGTCCCTACATAACAGTCTCCCAACCCAGTTCAGCAGACATATGAGGGCCAAGAGCCTCCTCATACACTGGGGGCCTACAAGGCAGCACCACTAGGGAAAAAGTGTCTCATTAGAGGAAAAATTTCTATGTCCATGTTCCTTTTGGTGCGTTGGTTGTAGTATAGATATCCTGTACTATATGGCTAAAATCCGACTATAAGTGAAGAGATGCCATATGCATCCTTCTGAGTCTGGGTTAGCTCACTCACGATGAGCTTCTCTAGTTCCATCCATTTAGCTGCAAATTGCATAGTTTCATTGTTTCTGATAGCTGAGTCATATTCCATTGTGTAGATGTACCACAGTTTTTTAATCCATTCTTCAGTTGAGCGATATCTGAGTTGTTTCCAGTTTCTACTTATTACAAATAAGGCTGCTATGAACATAGATGAGGAAACTTCCTTGTGATTCAGTGAGGAGTCATTTGGATGTATACCCAGAAGTGGTATGGCTGGGTCCCAAGGCAGAGCTATTCCAAGTTTATTAAGATATCGCCAGACTGACCTCCATAGTGGTTGCACAAGCCTGCACTCCCACCAGCAATGAAGGAGGGTTCCCCTTTCTCCACACACTCGCCAGCATGTGCTGTCATATGAGCTTTTGATCTTAGCCATTCTGACAGGTGTGAGATGGAATCCTAGAGTCGTCTTGAGTTGCATTTCTCTGATGATTAAGGATGCTGAGCATTTCTTCAAGTGTCTCTCAGCCATTAGGGATTACATCTTTGTGAATTCTCTGTTTAGCTCTGTTCCTTATTTTTTGATTGGATTATTTGGTTTCTTGGCATTTAATTTCTTGAGTTCTTTGCAAATTTTGGATATTAACTCTCTGTCTGATGTGGGGTTGGTGAAGATTTTTTCCCAATCTGTAGGCAGCCGTTTTGTTCAAATGACAGTGTCTTTTGCCTTACATAAGCTTTTCAGTTTCATGAGGTCCCATTTATTGATCGTTGGTCTTAGATCCTGAGCTGTTGGTGTTCTGTCCAGGAAGTTGTCACCTGTGCCATGGGTTCGAGGGTTTTCCCCACTTTCCCTTCTAATAGATTTAGTGTGCCCGGCCCTATGTTAAGGTCTTTGATCCACTTGGACTTAAGTTTTGTACAAGGTGATTAGTATGGGTCTAATTTCATTCTTTTGCAGGTGGACATCCAGTTGGACCATCACCATTTGTTGAAGATGCTGTCCTTTTTCCATTGTGCAGTTTTGGCTTCTTTGTCAAAAATTAAGTGACCATAGGTGTGTGGGTTCATTTCTGTGTCTTCAATTCGATTCCATTGATCCACTGGTCTGTTTCCATACCAGTACCATGCTGTTTTTATTACTATTGCTCTCTAGTACAGCTTGAAATCTGGGATAGTGACACCTCCAGATGTTTTTTTTTTTTTATTGTACAGGATTGATTTAGCTATTCTGGGTTTTTTGTTGTTCCATATGAAATTGAGAATAGCTTTTTCCAGGTCTATAAAGAATGGTGTTGGTATTTTGATAGGAATTGCATTGAATCTGCATATTGCTTTTGGTAGGATGGCCATTTTTATTATGTTGATCCTACCTATCCATGAGCATGGGAGATCTTTCCATCTTCTGATGCCCTCTTCAATTTCTTTTTTTTTCTTTATTTTTTATTTCTTCAAGTTACATCTCAATCACAGTCCCCTCCCTATTCCCCCCTCCAGTCCCACCCTCCCACCCTCAACCCCCCATCCTCTTCCCTTTTTTTAAGTTTAAGGTATATCTTATTTACCCCTACAGTTTCCCCTTTCAGTCCAACAAATGGCTCTTTCTCTTATAATAATAAATACAATACAAAACAACAGAGGTAATTAGGCCACAGTTATGAGGGTTATATGGCTTAGCATACATTCCCAATGTCCAGTCCATATGTATTGGTACCTGACTTTAACATTCTACTATCTAACCATCTCCATGAGTTTAAAGTTCTATATCTAACTCAACATTCATACTAACTTGCAACACAATTTTAAAAGCATCTTCTTAGGTCTATAACACTCTCTTGACTCCTAAACAACTCAAGATTTAATTATGAGACTCTACCTGTCTGTTCTTCAACCACCTCAGAGACCTGAGAGGGATAGATATATCTGATTTTATAGGAAGTACAGGGCCTGCAGCTTCCCAAACTAAGAAATGACATACCAGAGGCTGCCTGGACAGTTCCCATTTTCTCTCCATACATTACAGCATCGATCTTGAGTCGTTTGGCCCCATTTCTCTGACAGACATTGATTTTAGAGCAGGGGTTATGAAGGACTTGCCTACCCTGTCTTGGCCGAGCTAGGCTGTCGACTTACCTGCTTCCAGATTTTGTCCTTTTTGGACTTCAAGGGCTTGAGGTTCTTGTTGTACAGGTCCTTTACTTGCTTGGTTAGAGGTACCCCCAGGTATTTTATATTGTTTGTGGCTATTGTGAAGGGAGTTGTTTCCCTAATTTCTTTCTCAGCCCATTTATTTGTTGTATAAAGAAGGGCTTCTGATTTTTTGGAATTAATTTTGTATCCAGCCACCTTGCTGAGGGTGTTTATCAGCTGTAAGAGTTCTCTGGTAGAATTTTTGGGGTCGCTTATGTATACTATCATATCATCTGCAAATAGGGATAATTTGAATCTTCGTTTCCAATTTGTATCCCCTTAATCTCTTTTATTTGTCTTATTGCTCTAGAAAGAATTTCAAGTACTGTATTGAAGAGATATGGTGAAAGTGGACATCCTTGTCTTGTCCCTGAGTTTAGAGGAAATGCTTCAAGCTTCTCTCCATTTAATTTGATGTTGGCTACTGGCTTGCTGTATATTGCCTTTATTATTTCTAGGTATGATCCTTTTATGCCCGTTCTCTCCAGAACTTTTAGCATGAAGGGGTGTTGGATTTTGTCAAATGCTTTTTCTGCATCTAGCAAGATTATCATGTAAAACCTAACTTTTATTGTATTTATTTTGAAACTGATTTTTTCTAACATATACACTCGTTTTTGTCTTTATTAATTCCTTCTACTTTTCTAAGTAAAGCCTGTTTTATACTAATAAATATATTAAATATAAATCTCATTCTCAGTACTGCTCTATGTAGGTCTTATGTTATATACCATTTTATTACCTCTAGATACTATGCAATTATCCTTCATGTTTCTTTTTTAAGCATTAAAAAAGAAACCATTATTCCTTAGAAAATAAGAACTTTTATTTCTGAAGTTTCATTGTTCTTGCTTTTTTTCTAGCTTTCTCATATTACTATGAGAAAATGTTTGAATGTTATTTCTGATTTTTGAAGTATTTGGAGTTACCTGTTTGGAATTATCTTTTCTATATAAGTACATGGTTGATTTTTGTGAATAGACCCTTGTTTGCAAACAAGGTCTCTCTTTTTTTAACAAAGTTCAGAAAATATCAGCTACATGGTGTTCATTAATTGTGTTATAGGATTCTTCAATTTTTCTCATTTTATCTTTCTTTACTAGATATTTTTTTAAAGATATTTTTTCAAATCTTGAACAGCCTAAGGTCAATCAGGCTCCCCTTCCCTCTGCTTCTCTCACACCAGTACTTCCTGATGTTTTCAACCTTTTCACTGGATTATAATTGCATATTTACTTGTCCTTTCATGTAAGGCCCTTAAGAACAGGGGCTATGTCTTATATGCTGTTGTATCTTCAGAACACGCTAGCTTCCAGCCCATAGAAGGGCCTCAGAATCATGTGCTGAATAGCTAAATGAATATTTTCTTTTTTTTTCCTACTTTAGAATTTCCCATAGAAAAGTCAACTAGTCAGAGAAAGAAAATGGATGGAAATATTAAGGATAGGTTGGAGATATCTTCCAGACACTGGCAGGCACCATGCTGGTAGTCAGATGGGAATCAGTAGCAGAATATTGCAGCCCAAGTGCAATAGGAAAAATGGTCAGCTCTGAAGGGACAAGTAATTTCATTTTACTTCTCTGGATCTAATGTAAAAAAAAAAAAAACTTGCTTATCTATTTTTTGCCTTTCCACAGTGAAAATTCCAATTGATCAGGTGAATCCTAATTGAATGATGGTTTTGCTAAAGTACTTAGCAATGAGCTGTCACTATCAATTTAGTTTTTCAAATAATATGACTCAAAGGAAGCCTGTTCAGCTAAATAAATCTTCCAAGTAGCTCCCACTTCTGTGCCTAGCTGTGCTTTGGGAATACATGCAATCAGTTTATACCAGGCATCCAAACTCAGTTATGAGTTTTCCTTTCCTGTATCTGAAGAAATGAGAGAATTCCATTAGCTGATCTGGATGTGCCTCAGCTCTGGAGTTGTATGATTGCTGTTTTATTAACTAGCCTCAAAAACCCAAATCACCAAAGGAGAATTATTGGAAATGAGCAACCTAGATATTGAACGTCATATAAATCTACAGGTCATAAGGTGCTGAGAGGAATGGACAGGATTCCAACTTTCAGTACTAGTGGTGGGTACTTGCTATCACAGTAGGAATAAAGCTTCGTTACTAGTTTCTCTGATGCTGTGGAAATTGCTCAGTATCTCTGGTTCAATATCTGCACAATCACACGTAGAAGTTGAATAATATATTAAAATTTTTGAAAAATCAGTGTACCCAATGCAACATATGTAGTAACAATGATTTGTGGTATCAATGTATTTCATAATGCTAGAGTGAATTGGTTAAAATTATACAAACATAATATTTCCATGCTATTCATTATTAGTTGCATACCTTTCATTTTACCCACATCACCTATACATGTAGAGAAACCTTGAGTTATTAGCAAACACTAAAATTAGTTATGGATGGTAAAAGCATAAATTTATTTGTAATGACACTTAGAAGAATATAAATGGAAATTTATGCCAGGTTTATTTAAAATTTTAGAAGCATAATGTCATTAAATTGTTTTGAAAATTAATAGTTTGAGATTTAAAGTTAAAAAAACAAGCTGCTTGAGGCCAAAGGGTAATTTTAAAATAAGACTCTTTGGAGGAAAATTATCTCCCTGCCCCCAATACCGACAGTGTTTGTGTTGACTTCAGGACAGAACATTTGCTCCTAAATCTCCTAAGTGCTTCTATCCAGGAAGAAGTCACAGGAGACTGACTCTCACATTTAACTTTAATGAAGATCTTAAATTGGATGAAACTATTAATTAATCTTACTAATTTGCAGTACTCAAGGCATTGACTCTAATGATATTATAGAAACATAAGAGGCTAATTTCACCATGATGATGAGAATTAACATGCTTGAGCACTTAGAAGATACCAGGTCTAGTTCTACATTCTGCCTACTTGCTATTTCATGTGTACTTGAATTCTTCAGCAAAACTATTAGGTGGGCTCCATTTATTATCATTTGTTAAGTCTGACACACAGAGGAGAGGCATTACGTATCTTGTCAAGTTATTCAGCTAGGAAGAAACAAGGCAGGATTAGGACACCCAAGGTCCAACACTTAGAAATCATTTTATCCCTCTGCCTTCTTGTCATTTAAAGATCTATTATGGTATTACATGGGTATTTTAAAAATTAGTACCATCTGCTTCTAAGTGAGTAATTCTCCATTTTAAGCAGGTAGGAGACAGAGAAGAGGGCCTGGAGGCTACTTATAGGACTGTCAGGGCTCATCATCTTGATATTGGAACTCCACACTACTGTTGACTTGGTTTTCTCTCTCCTCGCCTTTTCTTCCCTTTGAGTCACAAAATCTTTTTTTTTTAATATTTATTTATTACTTCTGGTTACATCTCCATCTCAGTGTCCTCTTTTCACCCCTCCCAGTCCCGCCCTCCACCCTCTACCCATCCCTTCCATCCCACTCCTCTGGAGTGGAGTGTCCCTATATAACAGTCCCCCGCCCCAGTTCAGCAGTCATATGAGGGCCAAGAGCCTCCTCATACACTGGGGGCCTACAAGGCAGCACCACTAGGGCAAAGTGTCTCACTGACAGGAAACAAAGTCTATGTTCATGTTCCCTTTGGTGCATTGGTTGTAGTATAGTTATCCTGTACTATATAGCTAAAATCCAACTATAAGTGAATAGATGCCATGTGCATCCTTCTGGGTCCGGGTTAGCTCACTCAGGATGAGATAGAGTCTCTAGTTCTGTCCATTTGGCTGCGAATATCAGGATTTCATTGTTTCTGATAGCTGATTAGTATTCATTGTGTAGATGTACCACAGTTTTTTAATCCATCCCTCGGTTGAGGAACATCTGGGTTGTTTCCAGTGTCTATTTATTACAAATAAGGCTGCTATGAACATAGATGTCAGAAAATCTTACAAAGGAGAATCTCAGAAAGAGCAAAGTGGGGTCACAGGTGGAGGAAGTCTGTGGCCAAGTTTGCCAACTGCACAAGTGGCTAATCCAAAACCCACATCCCTGGCATCTTGTCACTGCTGCCTCAATCATAACTCTGCTGCCTTGTCTTAGTTTCTATCATCCTGAAGGACTGATTCCCCCCTAAGAGACCCAAATTGATCTGCACTCTCTGAAGCAGATGTATGCAGCTGCTATATTAGAAACTGATATGCTCAATAAACCTGAGAAAACTCTGTTCATGCTTCCAATTTATCTTTCAACAATGCAGCATGCTTCCATACTGAAAAATAATAATAGTGCCACCTGATGGCAAGACGTTTTCTCATTTCTTCAGAAAGCTTACACATTTATTCACATCATTTTACTCAAGAAGATGTAGGATTTATTTTTAATTACTGACAGATTCCCTGAGGCTTGTGTCTATTGCAAATATGCATCTAATTATTAGTGAGTCATTTGTGCGTCTGCTTTTACTTATGGCAAGCAGGGACGTATGGAGCTGAGTTGCACCAAAATGCTGCCTAGCTGCAGGAAATAGACCCAGCTGAAACACGATCTTTGGTAATTTATATTAACAAAAAGTCAGATCAGCAGCACAGCCAGAGGCTTTTGTCCCACACTAATTCCCAACCTCTGATTGACCTGTAGCTCTTTTTTCTTGCTTTTTTTTTTTTCTCTCCACATGGAACCTGGAGCATGGTGGGGCTCTGGAATCTTTCCATTTCAGTTTCACTTAGGAAGGCTTGAAACAGCAAGTAGTTGATTAGCTTCAAGAGCTTTAGAGTTAGAAGACACTAGGCTTGAGTGCCCAGAGTCCAAGGCCAAGAGGGCACTGTTTCTGTCAAGTTGGCTCCCATGGAGATATCCTTGCTGACCTCAAGCCTCCACCATGAGTTCACATTTAAGTATAGTGCTAATGGTAAACTGGACCACGGCAGAGACACTGGGTAGAAAGCTTATGGCTTCCACTGACTCTGTCATCCAGTTGAAATAATATTTTGTGTGTGAAATACTCTTTAAACTTAGGAGACTCTGTCTTTATCTCCAGGCTACCACATTCCAATGGTAAAAGAATTCAAGCACATTATTGGTAATCTTACTATAAAGGAAAGGTATATTGTCTCCTACAGTTAACATAAGATTCAAGGCATTCTTCAAGAAATGGGTGGGGTTTTGTTTGTTTGTTTGTTTGTTTCTATTTTAATGCTGTAAATTAAACCAGGCTTCTAATATAGCCCTAGATTATAACCCGCAATCACCCATTCTCTACATAGTTTATCCATCAGTCATCTCAAAATTCAGCTCGCATTGTGTCTTACTTTTCTATTGCTGTAGCAAAACACCAAGAACAAGCAACTTATAAAGGAAAGCATTTAAGTGAGCATATGGCTTCAGAGGGTTAAAGTCCATGATGATAGAGCTAAGGCATGACAGTGTGTACATCTTAATCTGTAAGTAGGAAGCAGAGAGAGGCCCACTAGAAATGTCCAAGTCTTTTGAAATCTCAAAGCCTGACCCCCAGCAACACACCTCCTAAATCTTTCCCAAACAGTTCATCAACTGAGGCCCCGAAAGTCAAATATATCAGCCTACAGGGCCCATTCCTATTCAGCCCACCAAACACTGTGAGCACACTGTCACTGTAGGATGATGGAGAGCTTGTATATGTTCACTTAGCACTTGCCTGTCTACTCTCTCTGATAAGGTTCTGAGATTCAGAAAAAAAATCAAGAATGAGAAGTGTAACCAATGCCGCTCTCCTGTTGTGACCTCTTCATCTCATTCTAGCAGTGGGTAATTGGCTTATAAATCCTGAATGAATAAGCACATTAAAGGAAATGGAGACTTCTCAGCTCTTTCATGCTCTTCTTCCTGTCAAGCCCCCAGTCTAGAGGCTATAAGGTGGAAAACATCTGTTATCACCACAAATCTAATGCACCTCTCTAAAACATTTCATTTAGTATAATCTACAGAACAGTACTGATTTTTTTTTTTTAAGAAAAGATCCCTTGAACTTCTGAACCTCCTGTGTTTACCACCTAATTTGGAGGACTACAGGGATGTGTTACCACACCTGGCTTTGGAGATGAAAGCAAGATTCATGATTGTACCTGGGGCCTTGTATATAATGGACAAGCATCCTACCACCTGAGCTATATAAGTAGGAGCAAGAGTGGATTTATTTATTAATTTATTTTGAATTAATGTTCTCTTCTCTCCTCCCTTGGTTGTAAGTGTAAAGTCAGAACCTAGTTTAGGGTAGAGTTTATAGATAAATAAAGAAATACATAATACATACATACATACATACATACATACATACATACATACATACATAAGGCGCTCCAAGAACTGCTGAGGGAGCAAGTGAACGCTGTGCTCATCTTTGAATATTTATGATCTTCCGTGGCTACAAGTTAACAATTCTTCTGCTTCTTACATTATCATGCTATTGCATACACTTTCTCAGCTTTTGTTCACAGTAGGTAGTGCCATTGAGTGAAACCGCAGTCTATGAGTAATTCCAGACTCCCCTCAGAGATACAGAGGTTCCCCAGAGGTCAAAGAACTAGAAAAATATATTTTGAGTTCAATCCAGGTTAATTGTGAATTGCAGCTCAAACTTTGGCTGCATGATTTTAGTAAAATTAAAGAGTAAGCTCACTTATCATTATAGTAAGAGATAACTGAATCAGAGGTGAGTGATGAAAGTTCTTTATTGATGATGATAATTTTGTTATTTCTTTGGAACAGTATATCATGTTTTATGGCATACAGGATGTCACCACAATGAGATTCCCCTCTATGTGAACTTAGATTATGTGAATTTTAAATAGGACAAAGAAAAAATACTAATAAAGTCTTAATGGATGCACTGAACATGAAATGCAAAAGATTCAGCTTTACATTTATTCCCCTGGGGAATATTGCCTTGAATTATGCAAGTTTTAAATTATGCAATGTCGTCAGAAGATCATCCCTTGCAAATCAATGAGATTGAACATCTACAAACCGACAAATGAGTGTTAAGATTTACAGAAAGCATCTTACTCAATCCTTTACTGACCCCATTAGACTAAAATCCATGGACCCCCTACCTCAATCTGAAGAAACTGTGATTCTAAAAGGTTAAGCCATTTTCCCAAGTTCATTGATTATTCAGCTAGGATTAAAATAGTAGTTAGCCAAGCCTCAATATGCTTATCCCCCACCACCCACACATACATTGACCAAATTAATACCTATTTAAGAGAGCATCATCTTGCCATTCCCTAATGTCATCTTTCTAATATTAACACTATTTAGCTAGCTCTTTTCTTCAATTTTCCCCTTGTTTTTCTAAAAGTGGCCAATTAGCTAACAACCTCCCACTTACTTCTCATTCCTGCCCAACTAGAGAGGAAACATACATCACCTTTTGGATCTGAAGGTGCAGCCATAGGAAGCAAGCACTGGTAGTATTCCTAGTAACTGGGAATGGAAAGGAATGTGGTAGATACAAGCACAGGGCAGGATTTTTCTTTAGTCCTGTTTCTTTCCCTTTCTCAAGATGCAAATACTGTCCTGGCTTTGGTTTCCCCAGGTGCCATATTCCCAGAAAACCTGAGGGAGCATTTGTGCAGGGTGCAGTTACGGTACAGTGAATATTGCCTGGTAGTGCTTGTATATTTTGGGAGGGGCAGTTGTATTGTTCTACTACCCCTTCCCTCTTCAAAATTCACATGGATTCATACATGCATATATATGTATGTATATATACATATGCATATATATGAACAGTTTCTGACTTCTATATTGAAAATAAATGTACTCATCTTATAAATAATATCAGCTAACTAGACCTGTGCAGCACCAAATGCCAGTCAAACAAATTGATTTCCAAAGGTTTTCAGGATCATCTGTAATTGGTCAGTTCATTCAGATGCCAGTCTTGAAGGAACTACCACCCAATGACTATTTAGGCAAACAACACTTTTGTGAGACCTGTATTGTTGTGAATTACTTTGTCCAGAGTCCAACAAGAATATAAGCTATAAAGAGAAAAGGTGTAAGGGTTGGGATACTGGCGTAGACCAGACAGTCAGCACTGCCATTACAATTCTTTGCCAGGAAATTTTGATTTTCCTGTATTAAAGAACAGGTGTTTTAATTAGGCAATAAAAATCACAACTTGGCCCTGAAACTATAAAGACGAAATCGTACAACACCATGAATCTTTAGCACCACAGTTAATTTAAGTGTCTATTTTTGGATAATATAATGAATGAGTACAGATAACAGATAAAAGCAAAAGGAAAGCCAGAATTATTCTTCCCATACTTGTTGATTTCTGGTGTTATATGATTTGCTGTGCATTTAATAAATTCATTTTCCATTCTTGAATTGGGGTGAAGACATTGCTGGTATACTTCATGATACCCAACAAAACATAAATTGATTAGAGATGCCAGAAGCTTCTACTCCATATGGTGGGAGCATAGCTCAAGTTACTCTGGCCAACTTGTAACCTTGATTTCAACAAGCTTTAATAGAAGTTCATTTCCAAACTTTCTCTTCTAAGTTAGATAAAATGAAATGGTTCTGTACAGAGTCGAAGAGCTGGTTTCTTTTGTTTGTTTGTTTATTTTGATGACAGTTTGTTGCATAGTTTGAGAAGAATTAAACAACCACCTAAGCAGGGAGTTATGAAGGATAATTGTTCTTGAAAGAAAAAAATAGAGTTAGGGAGATGGGTCAATGGATGAGTGCTCTTACGGTAAAAACCAGATCTCCAAGGTTTGGGTATGCAAGTCTGTAGTCCCAATTTCAGAAAACAGAGACACTAGGCTCTTGCTGGCCAGCCAGTTATCCTAGCTGAAATGGTGATCTTCAGGTTCAGTGAGAGACGCATCAAGAGAGTAAGGTGGAGAGTGATAGAAAGAGACCCTGACTCCCTTCTCTAGCCTCCACATGTGTGCACATGGGCATGTATATCTCTGCCACACACATACACATACACTTCCTATCTCCCCACACAAAAGAAAAGAAAAAGAACTGGGAACATCAAGAGTGCCCAATGAATAAAATTTTGTTTCTTTTCTATTGAAATGAAAGCTTGGTTGCTCATAGTCACTTGTGAATCTTCTCCACTACAGGACACTTCTCTCTGCACACGTTCATAAACAATCCCGTTTATTAGCTTCAAGAAGAATGGCACAGCTTTCTGGGGTCAGCGTAGTGGTTAGAAATGTACTTTAGAGCAGGGATTATGAAGGACTTACCTACCCTGTCTTGGCAGAGTTAGGCTGTCGACTTCCCTGCTACCAAGTTCTGTCCTTTTTGGACAGCAGTCTGTCTGCAGTTGGTGCAAGGGGTAATGTCTGTCAGAGAAACAGGACCCAAAGGCTGAAGACTGATGCAGGAATGTATGGAGAGAAAATGGGAACTGTCCAGGCAGTCATTGGTATGTCATTTCTTAGTTTCGGAAGCTGCAGGCCCTGCACTTCCTATATAAGCAGATATATTTATCCCTCTCAGGTGTCTGAGGTGGTTGAAGAATAGACAGCTAGAGTCTCATAGTTAATTTTTGAGTTGTTTAGGAATCAAGAGGGTGTTATAGATCTAAGAAGATACTCTTAAAAGTGTGTTGCAAGTTAGTATGAATGTTGAGTCAGATATAGACCTTTAAACTCATGGAAATGGTTAGATAGTAGAATGTTAAAGTCAGGGGCCAAATATGTATAAACTGGACATTGGGAAGGTATACTGGGCCATTTAACTCTCATAAATATGGCATATTTATATCTGTTGTTTTGTATAATACTTACTGTTATAAGAGAAGGAACCATCTGTTGGATTGAAAGGGGAAACTTCTGGGTGGAAGAGGGTGGAAGGGCGGGATAGGAAGGGGGAATAGGGAGGGGTTTGTGACTGAGATGTAACTTGAAGAAAAAAATAATAAAGTATTTAAATAAAAAAAGAAATGTACTTTAATTGGCACACTGTCCTGTGGGAATGCTTGCCTGAGGAATGAAGAGGGTAGTCATTGTAAAATGATTACCCATAATTTAGTCCTAGGGAATCAATGCAGGAAAAAACGTGTTCCAACTCATAAACAAATGGCCTCTTGTCTTGAGAAATGTTGTAGCATCTGAATCCTGGGAACAAATTGTATGATTCAAGTAAATAAACTGATAACTTGGTTTTCTACTTTGAAATTGAGTTGAGTGTGTAATCAATGAAATACCGCCTCTAGAAAACTTTCTCAAGCTTTCAAAAACATGGAGAACATTGAAAAAGCATCAATGAGAATTACCCCTAAAGAATGCTGACATGACACCAAAGCAGCAGTAATTACAAACAGATAGGTGCTTACCTAGCACAAAGATATCCTAAACCACCCCATTGGCTCTACTCTTCTACCAGATAAGTTTATAAACTATATGAGCCATAAAGCTATATTTAAAAAAAAAAAACACAAATCTTCTTTCCCTGAGTAAAAACATATCTAGAGTAACATGAACACCATTAGCCAGCAACTCTAAAATATATGACTTACTGAGCAGCACAAGAGGTATGACCTGCTCCATTTCTATCCTGGGTTGTATGACCTCTACTTAGGCTACCTGGTGGTCACTGACTCCAGGTAGTTGACTCTTGGTAAGCTTAGCACACTACAGCCCAGAACTTCTGGACTCAAGTGATCTTTCTGCCTCAGCCTCCTGATTAATCGGGGGTGGCATGATTCTAAAATAATACTAAATAATTTTTAAAATGATCTAAATTTGCCTTTCATTTAGCTAGCTTTTTTTATAGTTGACTCTTCATATAAACTGGTAATTGTAAAAGTAATATGAATTTCTGTTCTTTTTGGAAAGGTTGTCAATCAAAAGCAATTGATGGGTACTTACTAACAGCTGAAAGCTTTGTCCTCAGTGGCATAGATAGAAAGGCACTGGAATTTTATCTTGAAAATATTCTATGCTTCGGTTCTGTAGATAAAACACATATGCATGAACACTAAACTAGGTCAACTGACTATAAATACATTATAAAAGCTAAAGATGACTGAGACCACCGCGGGCAGGGAAGGCATCATGTTGAAGATAGAATTTGAGCTAGTCCTTAAGTAGCTATCTGGAAATAAATAGAGAAATGTGAAGATTGCATGGTGGGCAAAAAAAATTTATGCAGGGTTTCTGAATTAAACAAAGCATTCACCTTTGGCACTAGATAATTCTTTGTCCCGTGTTCCCCACTTCTGCTTCAGATATCCTCTAGTGTCCCTGAGAGCAGTGGCACCCCTAATTGGGATTTACTGGAGGACTAGACATCGGTACTAGGAGGTTGGGAACATTTATTTTCTTTCCTAACCTTAGGGTTTTTTCAACTCGAAATTACTAGTGCATTTGGACTGAAGAACTTGGGGCTGGAGAAAACCTGGGTATTATAGGATGTCTAACAGCATCCCTGACCCATGCTAGTAGCACCTCCCAGTGGTTGTGACAAGAAAAAGTATCTGCAGATATTACCAGGTTTCCCCTTCGGTGCAAAATCACTCCCTTAAACCACTGGTGTAAACAATGAGTCATAGCAGGAATGGAGTTGGTTTCCTGGGGGTAAGTAGAATTGCTTAAACAAAGGGCAAAGTTTGTGTTAGGAAAGAGTAGGATAAAGTTAAATAACTGGGGCAGACGCATACTGTGCAGTATCTTGAATACCAGAGCCTGCAAAAGGCAGCCATAGTCATGCTTAGGCACATGTGCTTCTAAGTAAAATTGGTGTTTTGAAATTCATCCCATAGAAGCAAAAGGAAAAAGTGCCACTAGGAGGTGCTAAATACCTCCTAGGGAGGGACCTATTGTTACACTAGCCAGATCTACCTGGTAATGGCTGAGACTGTACAGTCATCTTTGGAATGAAGAGTAAAGAGTAAACAATGGGTTACTTTTGCACATAGAAATGTGAACTCTATACAACAGACTAAATATTCGAGGTGAAGACAAGGAAAGAACTAATGGTAAAAAGCAGAGTTGCTAGTGAGAGGACTCTAATAAGATAGATGGCTGAGGGGACTCTTTTTTTTAATTGACTCTGCAAGTAATAACTGTTGACATTTCAGAATTAGCACAAGAACAAAGACGCTGTCATGGCTGGGGGATGGCTTTGGAATCACGAGAGCTGAAATTGGTGGATGAGTGCAAGGAAAGATTCTTTTGAATTTCTATTGCACTCTACTCTGGAAGGGGTGGCTCTGGGTTTTTGAGAGACCTGGCTTCTTCCATTGGTTGGTACCGCTCTCTTGAATGAAGGACATCCAATGTGGATGTAGAAGGGTTAAGTCCTAAGAAATATTTTAGAGGCCCTCAAATCGAATGCATATTCTCTCTCTCTCTCTCTCTCTCTCTCTCTCTCTCTCTCTCTGTCACACACACACACACACACACACACACACACACACACACACACACTCCATTGTGTATTCAACTGGACCAGAAAATCTAGTTTTACTGGTGTAGGAAGTGAGATCTACATGAAGTTGACCAGTATTTATTGAGGGTATGAATCTAGCATGTAAATTAGAGCAAAAAATGTTAAAAAAGACACAAGGCATGGAAGAAGATGTCCCATAGAGGAGTCAGGGATATGACCAAAGAGTCTAAAAGAGAACCAGATCTGGGTGGAAGCTCAAAAAGTCAAGAGAAGTAGACATAGTCCCATAAGGAAGGAGAATGTTGCCTTTTGATAAGATCTTTGCTTTTCGACACAATGAACTGTATGGAAATTATGAAAAGACTTCTATGCCTATACCTCACTTGAAAATGGTCATTAGCATATATTTATGAGGATATAGAAACCTTGACTCTATCTGTCTGCTTTCAGTGCCTTCTCTGCCTGGAATCTACACCTATCTCTCTGTCATCATGCCCCCACCCCTAAAATGCAACACATGTACAAATCAGCCGATTGCCACCATCTCCTATCTTCAGAACTTTGCCTTTGCATCTTCTTCGAGCCATAAACTCCTGTAGGCTAGGAGCTAGCAAACATTTTTCCATAATCACTTAGTGTTATAGGCTCTGCAGGCCCTTTTGGTTTTTGTCACAGCTACTCAACTGTGCCATTTTAATATAAGTGCAGCCACAAGCCATATGTAACTAAGCAAGTATGGCTGTTTCAATAAATATTTGGAAGATGTTCAGTGAGTCAGATATGACCCTTGGGCCACGATTAACTGCTCCCTGGTCTACTATGAACAATGTCCCCAGAAGTGTAATCAGAACTTCTGGGAAAAATCAATAAGCATCTTACTCATCTTGCATCTTCTGATTTATCTTTCACAGCACTTTCGACAGTACTCTTCATATATCACTAGGCTACATGTCTATTATGTTTTTCATTTCTTAATATTACTTTTGGAATTGCTTTCTTCAAATTATTACTACCATCATCATTATTATTATTATTATTATTATTATTTGTGTGTGTGTGTGTCCATATGTGTACTACAGTGTACAAATGGAGGTCAGAGAACAGCTTTGGGAGTTGGTTCTCTCTTTTTACTGTGGGGTTGGAGTATCAAAATGAGGCCATGGGGCTTGTACAGTAGACAGCTTTACCTGTTCAACCTTCTTGCTGGCATAATTAAATGTTCTTTAAAGAAGATTTGCCATGATGGCTGTGAAAGACCCGGGGGAGGGAAGTACCTCACCCGACACTCAGGATATCACGGCCGCCCCAAAACTCACAAGAGACCATCTTGATGCAATCACAAGAGGTTTATTTTGGGGGGGGTAAGGGGGAAAGGGGGGGCTCAGTGCACTGAGGGACGCCACTCATATCCCACACAGGGCTAGGAGTTGCAACCCCCATGCAGGGCTAGAGTAGAATATTTAATAGGGGAGCACCACAGATTAAGGGGTGGGAGGGAAATTACAGGTGGGAAGTACCAGCCCAGCCCATCCTTTACCACAATCCAAGGGGGAGGGGAAATACAGCGGGAATGTACCAGCCCATTAGTTAGTCAGCGGGAAACATCCTACATCTGTTTGTCTGAGGAATGAATCTAATCTTGTGGTCAGCCAGTTCCTGAAGCCCTGGGGGCCCGTGGCCCAATTGATCTTCATTCTTGGTTTTAACCTGTTTATGGTCAGCTAAGTTCAGGGAATCACATCACCTGGTGGCTGGCCTGGATCTACTGCCGACTTAGGGGGTCTTTTAATAATTTTCATTCCCTTCATTCCCCACTCCTTTTAGTCTGTTGTTCTAATCTTAGAACCTATATATCTGTTTTATTTTATTTATTATTATCTTGTCCCCGTAACCCTTGATATTGTTTCAGCATTAAAATCTGTACAGCGCTTACTCTTAATTGATGAAAGTACTGAGGGGCCTGCACTAGGGCAGCTGTTCCAGTGTCACATCTGATCCTAAAATTACAGATAAAGTCAGGGAAATAGGCTCTCTCTTAAATCGCTCATGGTGAAAATCAAACTCATCCACAAAGGCATCTGTGGGGAGACAGAGTACTCTAGGCATAAGCTGTACTAACATACAATAATCTTTGGTATCATTAAAGATATTAGTGGCAACACAGGGAGTTAGTCCTGTGTTACAGGCCCACCAGCTATCTATGTCAGGATATAAGTATCTGGTATCAGAAGTCTTGGAGACCTCAGGGTCTCATTGCATAAGTGTTTATAGGCAGCAGGTGGGTTTCCTAAACAAGTCCTTTTTTCCTGATACTTTAGTTAGGGTCAGTGTGTTTGTTTTTTTTTACGTCATGAGCAGGCGTCATGGTTGATGGTGTTATTAAAAGTACCCAACGCGGCGAGGTCCTCATAGTAAGGTGGTCCAGAAGTTAAACAGAGCCAACATCCTCCACACTGCCTAGCTGCACTCCTGTCCCTACCTTTCCTTGGACAGATGTAAAAATCTTGTTGAGCCAGCCCACAGCGTCCCTCTGGTCTCCCACACCCGAACTTTGTTCCTAGCCCTATAGAGTTTCTTTATTGAGGGTCCCTCTCAGGGAGGTTCTGGGGGTCTGTCTCAGAAATATCCCACTGTTCCAGGCCTGCAGCTAGCTGGCAGAAGTCAGGAAAGGGAGGGGACTACCTTAGAAATTGACCAGACGACTTCCCCAGTTTGGGAAGTTACCTGACAAGTACAAGTTTTTGAGGGGCATGGGGGTTGTCATTCCCCATCTGGAGAGCACCTGCAACGCAGGTGTAGCTTAAGAGGGTCTACAGTCTTTTTTTAATCTCCATTCATCCTTAGGAGGTTTAGGAGTTTTTTTACGTGTGAGGCGTGGATCCAAGCAGAGATGTCCTCTACCTTCATTGGGGTGGGGGTAGACGAGAGCACCAGGTATGGTCCCTTCCAGTGAGGCTCAAGGTTCCCAGCTCCATGGCGCCAGACGAGTAGGATTTTTTCAACCTGGAACTGATGAGACACGCTCTGGTCTCCAGCTTCATAAGCCTCCCAGAGCTGCTCCCAGGCTTTACGCCAAAACTACTTTAAGGGCTGGGCAATGAAAGCAGATGAACAAGGGGTTAGAAAGGACAACATCAGGATGGAACATTCAGCCAGCCTCAGTAAGAGGAGGCCCCCCACAGAGAATCTCATAAGGTGTCAGCTTAAACCGCCCCCGGGGTGTTCCTGACCCCGGGGTGTTCCTGACCCAGAATAAGACAAAAGGAAGAAGGGCTGTCCAGTCTCCCATGCCAGTCTCTAAGGCTAATTTAGTCAAGGTCTCTTTTAGAGTTTTATTTATCCTTTTTATCTGTCCTGAACTTTGGGGACGATAAGCACAATGTAATTTTTATTTAATCCCCAGTTGAGTGGCCAGTCCCTGACTTACCTGGGCAACTAAAGCGGGTCCATTATCAGACCCAATTACCTTGGGTACTCCAAACCTCGGAAAAATCTTTTTAAGAATCTTTTTAGCCACTGTATTGGCAGTCTCAGTCCTCGTAGGGAAGGCCTCTACCCACCCTGAAAATGTATCTTTAACCACAAAGCTGTTTCCATCAGTGTACCAGTTCAGACTTTTTGGCCAGGGTCGGTCCTTTAGGTCACTTCGGGGACCCGTTTCTTCTGTCAGGGTATCAAGGCAGTGGTGGGCAGGAGCAGAGTCATTAGCCTCAGGCAGTAGGGTAGCAGGATTCAGGGTGGCTGGGGGAGGGGGGTGTGAATATCACTCTCTCAGTCAATAATAGGCTTTGGTAGTGGGTCATTTTAGCATCCACCGGTCAGGAGGCTGCCGGATAATATTCTCAAGGGCATGGGTGCCACCACTGTAATGTGCTGTCCCATAGTCAGTTTATCAGCAGCATCTTTGACAAGTAAGGCCACAGTCACAATAGTTTTCAGGCATGTGGGCCATCTGCTTGTAACAGGATCCAGTTTCTTAAATAAGTAGGCTACCTGTCTCTTTTAAGGTCCTAAAGTCTGAGTAAGAACGCCTCTGGCAACCCCTGTCCTTTCATTCGCATATAGAGTGAAAGGCTTGGTTAAATCCAGTAGGGCTAAAGCTGGTGCCATTAACAAGGCCTTTTTGACATCTTTAAAGGCCTTCTGATGTTCAGAGGTCCAGGTGAACCCTCCTCCCTCCTTGGTGAGGGGAAATAAGGGAGCTGCCAGCGTAGTGAAACCCAGAATCCATAGTCTACAAAAACCAGCAGTGCCCAGGAATTTTCTTACCTGGCGCGGGGTGGTCGGGACAGGAATCTAGGTGACAGTCTTTTTCCTGGCTTCCATCAGCCATCGCTTTTCATCTCTCAGGGTGTATCCCAGATAGTGACCTCAGTTTTACATAACTGAGCCTTCTTAGCAGAAGCCCGATACCCCAACTCACCAAGTTCCGTCAGCAGCCTCTTAGTTCCTTGGAGATATTTAGGTTTAGTTGATGTTGTCAAGAGTAAATCATCAACGTACTGTAACAATGTTAGCTGAGGATTTTCAGCTCTGAAGGAGGCCAGATCCCAATGAAGAGCCTCATCAAAGAGGGTAGGGGAGTTTTTGAATCCTTGTGGCAATCTAGTCCAAGTTAACTGTCCCACCAGTCCAGTGTCAGGGTCTCTCCATTCGAAGGCAAAGATGGGTTTGCTGTCAGGATGTAACTTCAAGCAGAAAAAAAGCATTCTTTAGATCTCGAACAGTCTTAAATCTTGGACTGGCCTGTAATCATTAGTGCCTGGCTTCTTTACCGGTAACAGGGGGGTGTTCCATGGTGACTGGCAGGGAACCAAGATGTCCTGTCTGTGAATGTTGTCTCTGTATTTTATTTTTATTTGGTCTAGGTCTTCTGTTGCCCAGGTTCCCTGTCTGTCTAGGCTCTGTTCTCTCTCTCTATCTCCTACAACTGCGGCCAGTATCCTAGTCAAATTTTTTTCTTGTTTGTAATCCTGCCTGTCCTCTCTCTCTCTCTTTTTTCTTTTCTGTTTCTCTTTTTCAGTCTCTCTCTTATGATTCACTTTTTTTTAATAATTTATTTTTTATTTCTTCAAGTTACATCTCAATCACAATCCCCTCCCTACTGATTCACTTTTTTTGCCTCTCTAACAAAATTTTTATAAAGGCCATAGCCACAGCCGCTCGTTGTTCCCTCAGAGGTGGGTCAAAGGGAGTGTTCCGCCTGTAGGCCTCCATCAACCTCTCAAGGAATACGCACAGAGGCTCAACAAGACCCTGAAGCACTCCTCTTACCTTGGCAAAATTGGTGGAGCGCCAAGAGCACCTCTGAGACCTGCCACTAGAGTCCGGCGGAAAAACTGTCAGCCACTCCCTACCTGCAGCCGTGTTGAAGTCCCAATCTGGTCGATCAAGGGGGAACTCAGCATTGATCTCATTCGGGAGGGTAGTGGGGGTCCCATTGTCTTTGGGACATTCTTTTGTGCCTTTAGGAGAATTCTTTCCCTCTCCTCTGTAGTAAAGAGAACCTGCAAAAGCTGCTGGCAATCATCCCAGGTGGGTTGGTGAGAAAACATCAGGGATTCCACCAAACCTGTAAGACTAGCAGGGTTTTCAGAGAAAGACAGGTGGTTAGTTTTTTAATTATATAAATTAGCCGAGGAGAAAGGCCAATATTGTAAGGGTTGAAAAGCTGGTGGGTCCACAGGGACCTGACCATTCAGAGGGGTAGAGCCACAGTGGAATCAGGTCCCTCTGGACTCAACCCTCTCTGGCTCCAAGTGCCAGTTGCCGGCCCTCCCCCCTCTGCTCCTTGTAGTTCCAGGCTCGGCCAGAGCCGGGGCTGGTGTGGGGATGCCTCGGGTGGCTGGGGGGAGGGGGGTGGCCATGGCGGGCTCCTCCATCTCGGGATAGATCTTAGGTGGAGCTGAAGGTGTTGTTTCCGAAGCTGGCTTTTGTTTTGATTTAGGCTCTGTGCCACCGAGAGCCAGGGCTCGGGAGCCTGGTTTTTTTTTTTTTTTTCTCTCACCCAAGGTTTTACCCACGGGGGTGGGTTCTGGACCAGGTTTTGCCAAACAGTAATGTATGGCTGTTGATCGGGATGAGACCCTGGTCTTTTCTTAAAGACAATAGTTTGTATCTCAAAAATAATGGTCCAGTCAAAAGTCCCTTCGGGTGGCCACCCGATGTCAAAAGTAGGCCACTCTGAAGCACAAAAAGTCTGTCATGGTCTCTTTTTAACCTCAACTGTCAAATTATGAGTCCTAGTTCTAACTTCAGTCCAATGATCCAGTGTCAAACTTAGAGGAGTCGTTACAGTCTGTCCCATTGTCACAAGTAACATAAAACATAAACATAAGATACATAGAAAAACACTACGAAAAATCCTTTTTACTCTCAAATGCCGGCACCACTCCAGAAAAACAGACGGCCGGGAGGTCTCTCGCGTCCCCTCTCTCAAGAGGACCACTGTATCCTGCCCGGCACCCAGAAAAACAGACGGCCAGGAGGTCTCTCGGGTCCCCTCTCTCAAGAGGACCACTGTATCCTCCGCGGCACCCAGATGGGACCCTCCCAGGCGTCCCTGGGGTCCCTGTCCTCCTGGGATGTCTCCCAGGGCTACAGCCTGTGATCCCTTAGCACGTCTGCCCGATCACCCATCCATCTCCTCGTGAGACAGAAACGGCTGCCAAACCGAAAACAACCTTCGCGAAGCCAACTTTTAACGCAAACCATATACAGAACCAGACAACAGAGACAAACCCAGGACACAGAGATAGAAATCTCACAAACCAGATAACTTTTAACTTTTGTGCAAACCATATAACAGGACCGCCACAACAGAGACAAACCCAGGACACAGGGACAGAAATCTCACAAATCAGACAACAGAAATAGGCCCAAGACACAGAAATCTCACCTCCAAGTGGGTTCTTGTGGAGATTGGGATGGCCGCAAATTCCCGGCCCATGCACCAAATGAAAGACCTGGGGGAGGGAAGTACCTCACCCGACACTCAGGATATCACGGCCACCCCAAAACTCACAAGAGACCATCTTGATGCAATCACAAGAGGTTTATTTCAGGGGGGAAAAGGGGGAAAGGGGGGGCTCAGTGCACTGAGGGATGCCACTCATATCCCACACAGGGCTAGGAGTTGCAACCCCCATGCAGGGCTAGAGTAGAATATTTAATAGGGGAGCACCACAGATTAAGGGGTGGGAGGGAAATTACAGGTGGGAAGTACCAGCCCAGCCCATCCTTTACCACAATCCAAGGGGGAGGGGAAATACAGCGGGAATGTACCAGCCCATTAGTTAGTCAGCGGGAAACATCCTACATCTGTTTGTCTGAGGAATGAATCTAATCTTGTGGTCAGCCAGTTCCTGAAGCCCTGGGGGCCCGTGGCCCAATTGATCTTCATTCTTGGTTTTAACCTGTTTATGGTCAGCTAAATTCCAGGAATCACATCACCTGGCGGCTGGCCTGGCTCTACTGCCGACTTAGGGGGTCTTTTAATAATTTTCATTCCCTGCAGCTGAGGTAAAAGGATGGTGAGTCCCAGGCAAGCTTGGCCTGTGTAGCAAGATTCTGTCTCAAAAAAAAAAAAAAAAACTAAAAGTAAAAATAAATTTAAAAAATAAAGATACATTTTAAGAATCTAAGTCAGTGAATAATGGCAGGAATCTGAGAGTTAATTACCATTTAAAAAAAACTACCATGCAAGTTTGTAGTAAAGTAGTTCACTTAGTGATCAGGTAAGCCCAAAAATCATAAAAAGAATGTGACAGGAAAAGATATGAGCTAAAAACTTCTAAGGATTAACAGCCAAAGGGAGCGAATCTGACATTAGAAATGGTTAAAAGCAACAAAAAGGAATTTCAATCCTGAAAGAACAACACCAAGGGACATCACATCATATATAATAGACATCTCCCAACACCCTCTAACCCCATGTGAATAATGCTTTCAATGCCCATACTTTAATGCTGGAAAGAGGTTCATAATTTGAAGGAAACTGAGAAACCAACCAAAATGATTAAGATAGGGAAGGAATTCATTTATGAGCAGCTATAAAAGAAGCCAAATACGTGCTGGGCCTGCGGATGATCAGAAGGAGATAGGAAATGGGTTTAGAAATTCCTGAATGCTGTAATACCAAGAATAGGAGGAATGATGGTCAGCTCTACAGGGCTTCACTCTGTGTGTGAGTATATCTCAGGCACTGGCAAATTCTTCTCATTATGAGATCTAAAACATTTACAGGCAGTCTGAATAATACATAACAGGGAATATTGTGATTAATAATATTCTGTTATTATAGAATACGCTTGCTTCTGATGAGCAAGTGCAAGACAAGCTATTGCTTACTAAGGAAGGATATTCTGGAATTCTATGTGTCCTAAGAGAATTTAAAACTTGCTATATTCCACTCTTACAAGCATCAAATATATGAAGTTGTGGATAATAGGTAACAGTGTAGAATTATCTAATTTAATGTAAAACATGCAAAATGATTAGGTTATTCCTTCTTTTCATCCACTTATTCATTTATTCATCCACCCCACATAATTTGTTCTTTCTAAATTATTTTTATTTTTTGGATTGTAATGTAAATACATTTCTCTCTTCCCTTTCCTTCTTCTATAAACCTCCCATATACTCCTCCCCATTCTCCCTAAAATTAATGGACTCTTTTTCCACTAATTGTTGCATGCATATATGTATATGTATATGTAAACATAATTTACTGTTGCCCATGACTTCTCAGGTTCTGTGTCCATAACACAAAGAGTAATTCTGCCCAGGGTCATTCCTCCAAAAACAACGAACTTACTCAGACACACACACACAAACACAGCTCACATTCTATTGATAGGGCTAAGGAAACAGGCAGCTAAGAAAGAAAACATAAGAGAACAAAGAAAGTGTCTCCAAATCCAGATTGGAGAAAGGAAGAAGGTTTAAGGAAGCTTCCTAGGACAGTTAGCATTTCTGATGGGTTTTGAGAGATTCTGAAAAGGTCTCAATCAGACAAACTGTGAACAATCATCCCAGGTAGAAATAGTGGTACATACCAAAGGAAGAAGACAGGACAGCACTAGGCCAACTTGGAACAATATACGTGGGACTGGCAAGTAGTTCCAATTTGTCTAAGATAAGTAGTGTAAAGCAGATAGCAATCTTTTTTTCCTTTATTTTTTATTTCTTCAAGTTACATCTCAATCGCAGTCCTTTCCCTAATCCCCCTCCAGTCCCCCCCTCCCACCCTCAACCCCCAATCCTCTTCCCTTTTTTTTCTTTTAAGTTTAAGGTATATCTTATTTCCCTCTACAGTTTCCCATTTGAGACCAACAAATGGCTCTTTCTCTTATAATAATAAATACAATACAGTACAACAGAGGTAATGAGGCCACAGTTATGAGGGTTATATGGCTTAACGTACATTCCCAATGACCAGTCCATATGTATTTGGTACCTGATTTTAACATTCTACTATCTAACCATCTCCATGAGTTTAAAGGTCTATATCTGACTCAACATTCATACTAACTTGCAACACAATTTTAAAAGTATATTCTTAGATCTATAACACTCTCTTGACTCCTAAACAACTCAAAATTTAATTATGAGACTCTAGCTATCCGTTCTTCAACCACCTCAGAGACCTGAGAGGGATAAATATATCTGATTTTATAGGAAGTACAGGCCCTGCAGCTTCCAAACTAAGAAATGACATACCCGTGGCTGCCTCGACAATTCCCATTTTCTCTCCATACATTACAGCATCGATCTTCAGTCATTTGGCCCCATTTCTCTGACAGACATTGATTTTAGAGCAGGGGTTATGAAGGACTTACCTACCCTGTCTTGGCAGAGCTAGGTTGTCGACTTACCTGCTTCCAGGTTTTGTCCTTTTTGGACAGCATTCTGTCTACAGTTGGAGCAAGGGGCTTTTCCTACCAAGAGATAGACTTGCGAGTAATTCAATCATCTCCCACTGGAGATTCTTCGATGCTCATCTTCTACTTGGAGGAGAATAGGGGGTGCTGTCAGGAGTTGATATGTCTTGTTATAAAAAAATCTAAAGTTATGAAAACATCTTTGAATGCCATATTCTGCAGATCTCTTGAGGTTTTTGAAGAGGCCCTATCTATCTCTTATACTAGGGTAAGCAGATGTTGCTTGTCTCGTGGCAGGTTTATTTCTGATTAGCTTAGAAAGTAACTATAATAGGCTGTCATAGTACCGAACAGAATGACTGGCTTGCATAACCATTAGTTTGCATTTCTTAATTATCCTAAACAGTTCATGGCAATTAGTAGTAAAAGGCCGAAACATCACATTTCATTTTTTTTCTTTACCTCCTAACCCTTCCATCCCATTTCTCTGGGGTGGGGTGTCCTTATATAACAGTCCCTCATCTCAGTTGAGAGATCGTATGAGGGCCAAGAGCCTCTTCATTCATTGGGGGTCTACGAAGCAGTACCATCAGTGAAAAGTGTCTCGTTGCCCGGGAGAGAGAACTACTAAACAAACAAACCAATAAGCATACAATAGATAAAAAAGACTAAAAAATAGAAAAAAAATAACTAATATATAAAAAATAAATACAGAATAAAAATTAAAAATAGTAAGTCTATGTCCAAGAGCCCTTCGGTGTGTTAGTTGTAGTATCGATACCTTCTACTATATAGCTAAAATCCTACTATAAGTGAATAGATGCCATATGTGTCCTTCTGAGTCTGGGTTAGTTCACTCAGGATGAGCTTTTCTAGCTCCATCCATTTGGCTGCAAATTGCATAATTTCATTGTTCCTGATAGCTGAATAATATTCCACTGTGTAGATGTACCA
Organism: Lophiomys imhausi; assembly: GCA_907164525.1. Taxonomy (NCBI): domain Eukaryota; kingdom Metazoa; phylum Chordata; class Mammalia; order Rodentia; family Muridae; genus Lophiomys; species Lophiomys imhausi. The sequence goes on from CAJQZJ010000406.1 coordinate 479,535, forward strand.
CAGTTTTTTAACCCATTCTTCGGTTGAGGGACATCTGGGTTGTTTCCAGTTTCTAGCTATTACAAATAAGGCTGCTATAAACATAGATGAGGAAACTTCCTTATGATTCCATGAAGAGGCATTTGGGTGTATACCCAGAAGTAGTATGACTGGGTCCTGAGGCAGAGCTATTCCAAGTTTTCTAAGATATCTCCAGACTGACCTCCATAGTGGTTGCACAAGCCTGCATTCCCACCAGCAACGGAGTAGGGTACCCCTTTCTCCACACTCTTGCCAGCATGTGCTGTCATTTGAGCTCTTTATCTTAGCCATTCTGACAGGTATGAAATGGAATCTCAGAGTCGTCTTGAGTTGCATTTCTCTGATGATTAAGGATTTTGAGCATTTCTTCAAGTGTCTCTCAGCCATTAGGGATTCCTCCTTTGTGAATTCTCTATTTAGCTCTGTCCCCCATTTTTTGATTGGATTATTTGGTCTCTTGGCATTTAGTTTCTTGAGTTCTTTGTAGATTTTGGATATTAGCCCTCTGTCAGATGTGGGGTTGGTGAAGATTTTCTCCCAGTCTGTAGGCTGCCATTTTGTTGGAATGACAGTGTCCTTTGCCTTACAGAACTTTCTCAGTTTCATGAGGTCCCAGTTATTGATTGTTGACTCAAGTCCTGAGCTGTTGGTGTTCTGTTCAGAAAGTTGTCGCCTGTGCCAATTAGTTCGAGGGTTTCTCCTACTTTTTCTTCTAGTAGATTTAGTGTGACTGGCCTTATGTTAAGGTCTTTGATCCATTTGGACTTAAGTTTTGTACAAGGTGATAAATATGGGTCTAACTTCATTCTTTTACAAATGAACATCCAGTTGGACCAGCACCATTTGTTGAAGATGCTGTCCTTCTTCCATTGTGCAGTTTTGGTTTCTTTGTCAAAAATTAGGTGGCCATAAGTATGTGGGTCTGTTTCTGGATCTTCACTTTGATTCCATTGATCTACTGGTCTGTTTCTATACCAATACCATGCTGTTTTTACAACTATTGCTCTGTAGTACAGCTTGAAATCTGGGATGGTAATACCTCCAGATGTTTTTTTATTGCACAGGGTTGATTTAGTTATTCTGGGATTTTTGTTGTTCCATATGAAATTGAGGCCAGCTCTTTCCAAGTCTATAAAAAATTGTGTTGGTATTTTGATAGGAATTGCATTGAATCTATATATTGCTTTTGGTAGAATAGCCATTTTTATTATGTTGATCCTACCTATCCAGAGCATGGGAGATCTTTCCATCTTCTAAAGGCCTCTTCCATTTCTTTCTTCAAGGGCTTGAAGTTCTTGTTGTGTAGGTCCTTTACTTGCTTGGTTAGATTTACCCCCAGGTATTTTATGTTGATTGCGGCTATTGTAAAGGGGGTTGTTTCCCTTATTTCTTTCTCAGCCCATTTGTTTGTTGTATAAAGGAGGGCTTCTGATTTTTTTGAGTTAATTTTGTATCCAGCCACTTTGCTGAAGGTGTTTATCAGCTGTAAGAGTTCTCTGGTGGAATTTTTGGGGTCACTTATGTATACTATCATATCATCTGCAAATAGGGATAATTTGACTTCTTCGTTTCCGATGTTTATCTCCTTGATGTCCTTTAGTAGTCTTATTGCTCTAGCAAGAACTTCAAGTACTATATTGAAGAGATATGGTGAAAGTGGACATCCTTGTCTTGTCCATGAGTTTAGAGGAAATGCTTCTAGTTTCTCTTCATTTATTTTGATGTTGGCCACTGGCCTGCTCTATATTGCCTTTATTATTTCTAGGTACTGCCCTTGTATGCCCGTTCTCTCCAGAACATTTAGCATGAAGGGGTGTTGGATTTTGTCAAATGCTTTTTCTGCATCTAGTGAGATTATCATGTGTTTTTTTTTTTCATCTTGTTTATATGGTGAATGACGTTGATAGACTTACGTATGTTGAACCATCCCTGCATCCCTGGGATGTAGCCTACTTGATCATGGTGTATGATACTTTTGATATGTTCTTGAATTCTGTTTGCTAGTATTTTATTAAGTATTTTTGCATCTATGTTCATGAGGGGGTTTTGTCCGAAGTTCTCTTTCTTTGTTGGGTCTTTGTGTGGTTTAGGAATCAGGGTGACTGTGGCCTCGTAGAATGAGTTTGGCAATGTTCTTTCAGATTCTATTTTGTGAAAGAGTTTGAAAAGTATTGGTGTTAGCTCCTCTTTGAAGGTCTGGTAGAATTCCATGCTAAAGCCATCTGGCTCTGGGCTTTTTTTGGCTGAGAGATTTTTAATGGCTGTTTCTAATTCCTTAGGGGTTATAGGGCTGATTAATCTGTTTATCTGATATTGGTTTAACTTCGGTAGGTGGAATCTATCAAGAAAATTTTCCATTTCACTTAAGTTTTCAAATTTGGTGGAGTATAGATTTTTAAAGTAGGATCCAAATATTCTCTGGATTTCCTCAATGTCTGTTGTTATTTCTCCCTTTTCATTTCTGATTTTGTTGATTTGTGTTTTCTCCCTCTGTCTTTTAGTTAATTTGGCTAAGGGTCTGTCTATTTTGTTGACTTTCTCGAAGAACCAACTCTTGGTTTCATTGATTCTTTGTATAGTTCTTTTTGTTTCTAAGTTGTTGATTTCCACCCTAAGTTTGATGATCTCCTGCCTTCTGCTCCTCTTGGGAGTGTTCACATCTTTTTTTTCCAATTCACCCTGTTTAGCTGTTAATTCGCTAATATGAGCTGTCACAATTTTCTTTTTGAAGGCACTCAGTGCTATGAACTTTCCTCGTAGCACAGCTTTTATTGTGTCCCATAGGTTTGGGTATGTTGTGTCTTCATTTTCATTGGATTTTAAGAAGTCTTTGATTTCCTCCTTATTTCTTCCCTGACCCAGTGGTCCTCTAGTAAAGAGTTGTTCAATTTCCATGTGAGTGTAGACTTTCTGTT
>CAJQZJ010000406.1:492286-505043 GCA_907164525.1 Lophiomys imhausi
ACACACACACACACACACACACACACACACACACACACACACACACACACCTTTTCTCATACTTTGCCTTTTTACCTTGAGCTTATATACATTTTCTCCCTGTGGAAGCTAATTGTCTCTTCAGAGAAGTCTAGTCTAATGGCACAAGTTCAGGCAGGGTCACTAGTACTCTCCAGCAAATATTGAGTTGTGATGATACTTCAGCTCACAAACAGAGCAGAGTTGTCACCACATATGTTATAATCCTATAATTCACTGTCTGTGGGTGGCTTAAATGTGTCAGCAACCTCTTTTAGGAACCAATATTTCCCAGGTTTCCCAAATTTAACCTTACTATAATGGGATTCACCTAGGACTTTTATGGGAAATGATAATTCTCAGTGAACTCCTCTAAAGACACTGACTCATAGAGTTTAGAGTGGAACACAAGAATGTGCAGAGTTAACTAGCACTCCAGGTGATTCTGGTAATGATAGAAAGTTCAAAATCACTGTATTGGCTCACTGATTGTGACCACAGGTGGAAAAATGATTTTAATTTTCCTTCCAAAATCTTAATAATTGGTAATATATTTTTTGGCAGGCAGACTAGAAAATTATTAGGCTCAATGGGAATGAATTCTGTGATTTCTTGACAGTACTGGCATGAGAGAATAATAGCCATCAAAGACTAGCACATTTTAAAAAATATAACTAGTAAATGAACAGAAAAGAAGAAAACACAGGCTAAAAAGACAAGTAAAGGTAAAAGAAAGGTGGAATGAAAAACAAGCAGGATAAAGAAAATCAAATGACAAAGTGACAAATGCATCAGCTAACGAATGCCACAAATGACTGCTAAACTGGGGCAGGGGGCTGATATGTAGGGACACTCCACTCTGGAGGAGTAGGATCTCCTCCAGAAGGGAGAGGGGGTAGAGGGTGGGAGAGTGGGACTGAGAGGGGTGGAAAGAGGGCACTATGGTGGAGTTGTAACTTGAAATAATAAATAAACACTAAAAAAAAGAAAACAGACAAATGATTTAATTTTTTAAAAAAGATTTTCAGATAAAACAAAAACTCAAATCAAATCCAATTCCTTCTTGCCTATTGTAGATATAGTTATAAGGGCAATACAGAGGCCTAAAATTAGCATTATTTATCCATCTATCTAGATATCATGGAAATTCATCCAACAAGCCAGTTTAGGACCTTTAATATTTGAGAAGTGGACTTTCAAAATCAGCTACTAAAGCCAGGCATGTGGAGTCAGAACTATAATTCCAACACTTACGAGGGTCACTTAGGAGAATTCTGTAAGCTATAAAGCCAGCTTTGGCTACATAGTGAGTGTCAGGGTAAGCTACAGTGATAACCTGCATCTAAAAACAAAAGCAAATACACAAAACTGTTACTTGGATATCTAATGATCAAATTACCAAATAGAAGAAGCAGATAAACACACAGTCACAGTGAACCATTTTAGCATACATCTTTCAATAGTGAAGTCGAATAAAAGAACAATATGTTGTAAATTTAGCAACAGGTTTAATAAACTTACTGTACCCACAGTGGAGAAATTATATACTTTCTAAGTGCCCAAGGAACATTGTGCTAATTTCACCATGATCTGAACTATAAAGCAAGTCACAGCAAATATCCAATGTTCTAATTTGTTTTTCTGTTGTTGTAATAAACACATTGATGAAAAGAAACTTTGTGAAAGAAAGGATTTGTCTGGCTTACACTTCCAGGTCATAATCCATCATTTAGAGAAGGCAGGGAAGGAATCTAAGTAGAAACTTAAAGCAAAACTTATAGAGAAATGATACTCAGTTCATGCTCAGTGAGCTTTCTTGTACAGCTCTGGAATACCTGCCTAGATATAGTGCCATCCACAATGGGCAGCCCCTATACCCAGCCCCACAAACTTATCATCAGTTAAGACATGCCCAAAGGCCAATCTGATGGAGGCAGTTCTTCAATAGACTGTCCCTATTTCCGGGTGAATCTAGGTTTTGTCAAGTTGGTAACAACTACTACTCAGAACATCAGAGGACTTAAATTAGTTATCAAATGAATACTGAATTTGTGATCTAATCAAGTGAATTCGGACTAAATATCAATGGTAACTATAAAAATCATAAATGTGAAAATTAGAACATACTTCTAGGATCATCCTAGCCTTAAAATAGTTCACATGGGGCATGATAAAATATTTTAATTGAGGGGGCTGGAGTGATGGCTCAGAGGTTGAGAGCACTGGCTGTTCTTCCAAAGGTCCTGAGTTCAATTCCCAGCAACCACATGGTGGCTCACAACCATCTACATTGAGATCTTGTGCCCGGGCATTTATGTAGAGCAAATACTGTATACATAATAAATTGATGAATAAATGTTTTAAAAAATATTTTAATTGAGAAATCAATTATGCATATCGAAATATATTAACAGAAATAGTGCCAGTTTTAGTGGAAAATGCATACTTCAAAGGACTATTTTATACAGACAGATTTGTACATCAATTATCTAAACATCTTTCTCATGAATATGGAATAACAAACGGGAAGCAAAATACAAAGCATGTGGAGGACAAAATAATGCCAATTACAAAATGTAATTAACTAGAAGAATGGTCCATTGAGCTTATTATCCAGCTAAGAATATTTTAAGTTTTGTATTTAGATGAATAGTAGACTGTAGTAGTTTAAAGATTAATTGGTAGGTGAGAATGTTGAGAAATGAAGAATAATAGATAGTTTAGCATTCAAGAGAAGGGTAAAAACAAACTTTTGTGTTTCCCCACCCCTTGACATCATCAGACCACTCCCCTGCCATGTATTCTTTCATTAATTTGTTGATCACCTATTATGGCAAACCAGGAAATATTGGGGTTGCAATGGAAAATGAGTCAAAGAACTGGCAAATGAAATTGTAGAAGTAGGTAGATACTTTTCGGAGCAGTATATAAGATTTCATTTTCTGCTAATGGACTGGAATCCAAGGGGTTGTGTCAAGTTTGCAAATGGGCTAGTGAATTATGGGATTGAAGATGAAGATGGGCAGCAGCAGGTCAGTTAGGAAAAACTGGATGGATGCATGTGCTGATGAGAGGGATAAAAGTCAGTGACCAGGAAACAGATGGTCTTTGAGCTTTACAAAGGTGGGTGAAACCAACACAAAAATGGAAATAGAAATTTTCTGTCACTTAGAAAGCATGTCTGGACTAGGTTGAACAGAAAAATGAATAAAGGAAATAGTGGCAGATTTTAACTAACATTTGCAATTGCCTTTGTCATGTGGTGAAGATAGTAAATAGAATGGAAGAAAATGTGCTCATGAAAGAATTTTTCCCTAAAATGAAGATAAAAGAATATACTTGACAAAGAGGATACTCAAATGAAAAGGAAGAGATTAATACCACATGGAACGGAAAGCGTAAATTCAAAAATAAATGTCTTGAGAAGGTTAAAAAAATGTAGAATCCAGAGCAAAGAGGTTGGCTTCATCTAGAACTCTATATTTCATTGTACTCCTGATTTAATTCATCACCATCTCACTGAAGAGATTAAAGCATAGAGAAGTTAATTTCTTCACACTCATGCCCCATGAAATGATCCAGCAGGATCTTAGTTAAAATACTGTCTCCTGAATCCCCGTGTCTCACCATTATGCAGAGGAAATGGGTCAATAACTATGATTGCTAATCAGCTGGTAGGTTCATTGGTGGTAAGGTGAAAGCTCATAATTCTACCTATGAATTCTGAGCTTTATCACCAGCTCAAAGTGTGGTGGAAAGAAGAAATGTAGACACTTTGACAAACAAGGTAAATGTGTTCAAGAGCAGTTTGGGAGAGTGGTAAGACCAGTTATTTGAAGGAAAGAGATGGGACTAGAATACTGAGGCAAGGGCAGTACATACCCATACAAGATCCATAGTTATGAATCTGAAGTAAGAACAATCAGCAAGCAGGTGTATGTTTTCACCCAGGAAGCTACCAGGCTCAGGTTCAGTCAATGAAATGACAGATGCTTGAGTATAAATACAATTATAGTTTTTCTAGGTGAGTACAAGTAGGTGAAAGATGAAGAAAGCACGACAGGGGTTTGGAGGAAGAGAGGAAGTAAAGAAGAAAGAAAGGGAGGAAGGAAAATGGGGAACTAAGAGTACTTGTGAGAGAGTAGTTTTGTGATGATGTACCAGAACTAAGGTAGACAAAGTAGGGAGAAAATGAAGGAGACACTAGCTATTCACATGAAGTAGATGGGTTTAAGGAAGGAGGGCTTATGTGGATCATGTACTGCGAAGCAAGAAGGATACTAGAGTTTAGAGAGGCATCTTTTAAACATTTTAAAATTCTTGAATTACTTCTTTGAATATTTCTTACATGTATACAATGTATTTTAATCATATTCACTCCACACTCCTCCACCTAAAACCTCCCAGTTCCATTTCTCATATCCCACCTCTTCTCAACTTCGTGTGCTAGATCTTTTATGATGTACCTAGTCCAATTTGTGCTGCCCATATACTCATGGTTGTGCGGCTATCCACTGTAGCAAGGTCAACCTACCAGAGACTACACCTTAGAAAACGATACTCTCTCTTTCCCAGAAGCCATCATCTGATCTGCCAATGGACCCTCAGCTAGGAGTTAGGGGTTGTGCTCTTCCCTGTCTATGCTAGAAAGTCGACTGGATTGATCCCATGTAGGTCTTGTCCTGGTAAGCACAGCCACTGTGAGTTCACCAGTGCAGCATTTCTGGCATAAGCAGAAGTTATTGTCTCATCCTGTCATATCTGGCCTCTGGCTCTTACAATCTTTCTGCCCTGTCTTCTATAATGGTTCCTGATCTTTGGTGGAAAGGTATGAAATATGACAAGTGAGAGTTAAAATTACTGCTTTACAAAATGTACTACTTATTTAGAGGTGAAAGTTTCATGTCTTCCATGAAGATATTCTGAAGTCTGTGCATCTTAAAATGAGGATTTAAATGACCAAAGTTATGGCTTGAGTGGCGAAGTATAATGAAAGGCCGATTAAAAAATTACTGAGTACTGTTTAAATTTTTCTTATGTTTCTCTTTCCATATCTTCTCTTTCCCATCCAACTTTATGTTCTTCTGTCCATCTTTCTAAACACAAACAAACAAAACCAAGAAACTAAGTCAAAACATCAAGAAACAAAATACCCCACAAGACAGAAACAAAAATCAAACAAACAGGCAAAAGTTTTGACATTTTCAATATTTTTTAATCTGATAAGAAAAAATATCATCAGATGCTAACATTAATTGAGGGCTTGCTATATATCAGGTATTATTCTTAACTCTTTATGTGTAATAACTCATTCAATCTCCACTATAATTGTGAAATAGTGTAGTCATATAGTCCAGGTTATTTGGAAAATTCCTGATTTAGGCACATTATCCCAGAGCCTTGTGGGATTCAGCATTTGACCTAAATTAATCATTTTAAACAAAATAGTTTACTAATATCTGAACTAAAAGAAACTGAATTGTTTAACCTCCATTCTCTGATTTCAATTGAAAAATTATACCTTTTACACATAACAAAAGGTAAAACAATGACAGCAACAACAATGAAAAACACTATCCCAGCCCTCTTTTATGACATTTTTCAGTTATTTTGTCATACCTAACACTCCCTTGCTAGGATAGTTTGCATGAAACTGGCTCATCAAATGAAGTGCACTAAGACACAGGAGTCTGGCAGCTCTGGATCCCCAAAAGAAATGGGATGCTGCTGCCCCTATTGGCCACATACAGTAGCAGTGTGCAAGATTTTTGAAGCCACTTGGCAGCAGAAGTGGTAAACAAGGAAACTCAAAGATTTCATGTACAGAAAATAAACATAAAAGAGACTGAGCAGTCCTGTTGTTGAGACTCTGAATGCTCAGTATTGAGTAGTTTTATCATTTTTGTCTGTTATAAATCTTAACTGTTTCATTTAATAGTAATTTTTAAAATTACAACATTCAGCATCATAGCACTCTAATGTCTATTAGTGCCATTTTCCATTACAAGAGTGCCCTTATCCAGATAAACTATTATTCTACCAGTAATGAAGTTAGTGCTTTGTCCCATTGTACAGATGAGAAGTCCAAACCAAGATAGTTTAAATTGTATCCCCAAAGTCACAATTCAAATACTGTCTGCCATTCCTAGCCTTTTGTTGAGAGTTTAAACACCTTAGACTATTGAGGGCAACAGACACACACACACACACACACACACACACACACACACACACACACACACACACACACTTAAATATTTTTAATGTATTATATGATTTTTATGCTTTTAAAAGACAGTTAGAATCAAGGCTACAATAGGGTAAGTAAGACAAAACAAAAAGTATAAAACCAGATCTTGATTTTTTTATTCTAAACTTTTACTTTTTTCACTGAGGAATTTTTCAATAATAATGACTTTAGATGTTGTATGAAATCTCAGTTATCTTAAATCCTGGAGTTTTATCCATTCCCCTCTTCCTCTGAATTTTGCACCTGGAGCATCCCCTGCTTTTTTTCTCTTCAGGCTAAACTAGTCAAGTGCTATCAAACTAATTTCCACAGGCCTTGATCGACCATAACCAAAGTTAAAGGAAGCAAACAAAGGAAAATTCACCATTGTCAAATGTTGAACATTCCACATATAAAGTAATCTCTTTCATTTCCCACTAAGAAACTGCCCTATGAAAACTATTTATTACTGGTTGATTCCTTTGATGGTCTTAGAGCAAAAAAATGAACTTCATTTCACAGTGACACAAAGGCACTAAGAATCATTGCTGGTCAATGAAGATAGTCCCTGAGATCACATTGTCATGTGTGGGAAGAGTCACCTGGTGTTGAGTCACCAGATTATGGTGACTCAGATCATGAAATAGGGTCTTTTAAGAAGGGGCTAGACAATTCACAGAAAGGTATGTTTGCTTTAATATCTTCTCTATGTTTTGCAAAGCATCTACTGTCTCTTTATCAAAGTAGAGTATCTCAGAGTCCAGCACATAAAGATTTTCACTGACAGAAATTGACACCATAGATTCATGTGGCACCACCATTTTTATAGTATCTGATCTTTGTTACTAGGACATATCCACAGATTATGGGGGTCATAACAACTTTACCAAATGAACTTTAAAGCTTTAACTACAGTTGTCTGCTTTTGTCCCTGATGTCAGATATTTCTAGTCACTCAGATAGTCCTGATTTCTTTAATCTCTGTGACCAAACAGAAATAATGGCTGCTTCAAAATATGGTTATGGCTTTAAGAGCATGTAAAGACAAGCTGACTATTTAGACATTTGTTCTCCACACCATCTCCCCAAAAATAATGGGCCTGCATGATGGCACAGAACATAAAGTCACTTGCCACACATATCTGACAAACATGAGCTCAATTCCCAAAACCCCCAGTACAGGGAGAGCCAGACATAATTACAAAATTAAAAGAAAATACAAGGCTTCTTTATTTGACTATAACAAGGTAAGGAAGTTGTGCCCTAATCAGAATGTCTCAAATTATAGTAATTCAGAAAAAGATTTCAATACTCAAGTTTTTGAAAATTTTCTCCCTTTTTATACCCATCTTTTAGTATTAGCTACAATACTAACTTCTCAAAAAGCCATTTCCTAATTCTACAGAACTGAAACAGTTTCACTCTTTTAAAAAGCTGATTTGTCTCCTTTAATAACAACTGTCACTTCTGACTCATTTGTTATACATATTTTATAAAGGGATATAAAATAGAAATGATATTAAGGCATAAACTTTGGACATTTTACCTAAAAATACTTTATTCTCTCAACCAAACATCTTCTAATTAATCCACTCAAGAGAAATAAACATACAAATACAATTAACTATGTTGATTTTTAAAATAAGGCTTTAGCCTCAAATTCTTCATTGTTCTGGAACTGTCAACAATTTAAGAAGTCCTTGGCCCTTCAAATGCAGAAACCCAGATGCCCTATACCACCTGTTTCTTTTCTTTTCTTTTTTTTTCATTTTATACGTTTATTTATTTATTCATTTTACATCCTGGTCGTAACCCCCTCCCTCTCCTCCTCTGGGTCTTGCCCTCCCATCCTCTTCCCCCTACTTCCCCTCTCCTTCTTATCAGAAAAGGGGGCACCCTCGTACCATTCCACCCCAGCACATCCAGTTGCATCAGGTCTGGGCACTTCCTCTTCCACTGAGGTCAGGCACCACAGTTCCATTAAGGGGAAATGATCAAAATGCAGGCATCAGAGTCCATGCCAGAGAGAGCCCCCACTCCACACGCTAGGGGACCCACATGATGACCAAGCTGCCCATCAGTTACATATGTGTTTTAGGGGGCCTAGTCCAGTTCATAACTGTCCTCTGAGAACCTCCATGCAGTAGAGTATCGAGACAGAGGCTGAGACTCACAACCAAACATTAGGCAGATTGTGTGGTGTTTTGTGGAAGAATGGGAGGAAAGATAGAAAGTCATGGAGGGGACAAAAACTCCACAAGAAGACCAAAAGAGACAACATTGCCTGTTTCTTAACCACTGTTCCAAGAATCTTCAATCTTCCAATGGAACTAGGACACCAAGCCTTACTGATAAAGGTCAGAACAGAAGGACCCAGCATCTATGGTCACCTAAAAGTAGTTTGTTAAATTGATAGGACTCACTCAGAAAGTATGACTCAGTGTCTCTTCCATGGTATCAAGAAACACACTAAATTCTTTAGCATGTAACAATCAGCTTTGTCAGGCTAGTGTGACCCTGTTAACTCAAACGAACATTCTCAGTTTCTGATTCTTTAAAAAATCTCCTCTTTGATTGGTTAAAAAGTCATCTTGTTACTTTCCATTCTCCAAAAAGAAGGTTGAATATGAACACTTTTAAAGAACTGTTTGGAGCTAGAGAGATGGCTCAGAAGTTAACAGCACTTCCTGCTTGCTCTTGTAAAGGAATGGGGTTCATTTCCCAGCTCTCACATGGAGGCTCACAGCTGCCTGTAACTCCAGTTTCAGAGGACCCAGTGCCCTCTTCTGGCCTTCTGTGGGCTCCTGCACACATGTGGTGCACATAACCTCACACAAGCTCAGAAGCATATACAGCATTTTTTAATTAAAAAAGAACTATTTAAAGAAAACAAGTTTATATGAACATATGTTAGAAATAAATTTCTTAGCTTATAGTGTTCAGAAACATCATGTTGTTCATAAACCAGTCATTCTCAATCTGTGATCCCTTGGGGTCACATATTAGATATCCTACATATCAGATGTTTATGTTATGATTCATAACAGAGGGCTGGAGAGATGACTCAAGTGGTTAAGAGCATGGCTGCTCTTCCAACGGACCCAGGTTCAAATGCTAGCACCCACATGGCAGTTCAAAACTGTCTGTAATTGCTGGATGTGGTGGCACACACCTTTAATCCCAGCACTCAGGAAGCAGAGGTGACAGATCTCTGAGAGTTCAAGGCCAGCCTGGTCTACAGTGTGAGTTCCAGGACAGCCAGGGCTACTCAGAGAAACCCTGTCTTGAAAAAAATGGTTCATAACAGTAGCAAAATTATAGTTATGAAGTAGCAACAAAATAATTTTATGGTTGGGGTCACCACAATATGAGTAACTGTTTTAAAGGGTGGAAGCAATAGGAAGGTTGAAAACCACTGCTTTAAACATGTAAGGATGGTAAGCTAGCAAGTCTTCTGAAATTTTCTGTGCTAAACTGGCCTAGTTCCTCCTTTGATATGTCTGACGGACATTCACCACACCAATCATCTTTCATTTACTAATGAATATTTTGAAGAGTCACAGAAAGATAGAGTAGGCATGATCAATATGTAACACAAATCAGTTGTTGCACACCATCTCTTTACCTGGAGTTTTGGTTATTTTATGTAGAACGCCAGATTGTAGTGCTTTAAGTACTCATATTCCATGATTAGCTCATTTCAATCTTGTAAATGCTTGTTAAATTCCCAGGTGTATTTCTATTTATTAACAGAAACAGCTATCAAGTTATTTCTTAATTATACAGATAAAATTTTCTATCCAAAAATAGGATTTTATATGTATTCCTATAAATTTTCATCTCATTAAATTTGCCCCAGTTCTTTCTTTCTTTCTTTCTTTCTTTCTTTCTTTCTTTCTTTCTTTCTTTCTTTCTTTCTTTCTATCTTCCTATCTATCTATCTATATCTATCTCTCCCCACCCCCCCTTTCATGTGTGTGTGTGTGTGTGTGTGTGTGTGTGTGTGTGTGTGTGGTAGTAGAACCTAGGTCCTCATGAATACTAGACAAGAATTCTACCACTGAACAATACCCTCAAGCTGTATTAAACATTTTTTTTATAATTTATTTTTTATTTCTTCAAGTTACATCTCAACCACAATCTCCTCCCTACTCCCCCCTCCAGTCCCACCCTTCCACCCTCTTCCCCCTAGGTCCTCATGAATACGAGACAAGAAGTCTACCACTGAACAATACCTTCAAGCTGTATTAAACATTTTTACAATAATTCAATCATCTGAAAAAATTAGCAACCACATCTTGCTTGGCCTTTCTTTACAGGAAAATAAACCTCAGTTTCCTTTGGGCCAAAATGACCAAAAACAAATATATGGTCTAATGAGCATAGAGTCTTCCTGTTGTCTAACATGAAGAGCCAGATATGGAAAGAATGGGCATGGTTTCCATAAATTGAGCAATTTGAGGGGCATTACATCTAAGGAAATGGTAATTTACTCAAGATGGTGTCAAGAAAAAGCAGGAGGAATTCCCTGATGGCATCTTAATGAATCCTATCTATAAGGTGACAAACTAACATTAAAATGTTGGTCTAATTGATAAAGAAGTAGTGATTACTGTTTCAACAAATACCAAGGAGTGTTTGGCGTTTAATCTGTGTTTAGACAAAATTCAAGGGGACCTTGCTTTACCTCATTTTACCACGAATGCTTTCAGACTACCTTTGTGTGAGGCTGGAATTTTGAGATGGCTTGATGTTTTAGAGATGTAGTTTTGTTTCTCCTAAAATGAAAGATTTAAGTTCTCAACATTGACTGTGATTGGCAGGATACTTAAGAACAAATCCCCAAATACCTAAAATCCTGTGCCTCTTTTCCTCATCTCTAACATGGGATACAAATTATTCTCACCAGAGGATTGTGATAAATATTAAATGAATTTCCTTGAGTAAAATTCACAAAACAGAGTCAGAGGAGATGGTACAGTGGATAAAGGGCTTGAGACACAAACATGAAGACCTAAGTTCAGATCCTTAGAAACTCTGTAAAGCCAGACATAGCAATGCAACATTTGTAACCCCAGCCCTCCCAGGGAGGTGGGGAGTAGAGAGAAGAGAATCCCCAGAAGCTCCTGGGTTAGTTAGCCTGGTTTACACAATAGTAAACAAGAAGAGGCCATGTTTCAAACAAGGTGTAAAGCTAGGACTGACAGTTGAGGCTGCCCTTTGAAGTAGGCATGAAGTGGGCACGCTGTGGGGTGAATGGGCTTGCTCTCACATGTACATACACAAATAAACATACATACATACATATGATAGGATTAGACAGGATTCATGAACAGGTATCAACATGTGGAAAGCACTATCCTCTTTCTTCCACAGAAGAAGGTAGCAGACTCTGGGTGACAACTTTTTGACCATCGTATTGGGGAAACTTGAGCCATTAAGCTGAAATTGTCTGCCCATACAGCACTCCTCTTGTGTTTATTCTATCAAAATGAATTACATGGGAAAATGTGCACCACACACACCATAGGAATGAGATTGGGAGTTTGTATTTTGTATCTAAACAAAGGCAGTGGAAAGAATCAGGAGGAACTGTAACAGTAAATTTTTATTTATCACACATATATTTATCAATCCTTAACAATTACCTAACAATTGTCTATAAAATTCCTAAATCCTAAACCCAAAACCCTAACTCTGAAACCTAACACCTAAAACTTCTCAGTATCTATAATACAAATATTTAACATTAACCTAAGGTTTCTCAAAAGGATATTTTTCTCTGAGCATAGGTCCTGATGGATGGCTGGTCTTCATACAATTTTTCAGTTTTAAAGTCTCTTAAAGTCTATGAATTTCCTTCGTACCTTTGTGGTCTTAAGACCAATTAACACATGAAAGTTTCCCAGGCAGCTCACCAATTCAGATGTTTATGGCCTGCAAAGGCTGGAAGTCCAGAGCTCAGCTTCTGAGCACTCCTGAATCTCGGGGAGAATCCGTCTCCTCTCCAGACCCGAAATGGGTCAACATCAGAGAGTGAAACTTTCCGATAAGATTGTGATGCATGTTTTTTCCACCGGTAGAGGAAAACATTGTTGAGTGAATCAGGAACAGGAAAGATAGCCAGCCCAGCGTCCACGTGAATCCTGTCTTTTGTATCTTCACCTGTGAGCAGAAGCTTTTAAGTTTGGTCCCTGGGCTCAGTCTTTTTCAGAAAAGCTCTTTGCAGAGGGGCATGAATTCACAGGCGGTCCAAAGATGTGGGAAGGTGCCCCAGGTCATGTCCTTCAGATTCTTTTCGCAGAGAGCTGTGAAATGACAGCAAACCTCCAGAGGGCAGCCCCTCAGGGTGCATGTCTTGTCCCTAGCCCTAATATCAAAGAGGTCCTGGTCCTTGGCGAGTTCCCAAGGACATGCCACTTCGGATGTAAGTCTTTTATCTTAAAAGTCCAGCCTATTCCAAGTTCCCTATGCTATATATGCTAACACTAAACCTACCACAAGGAACCT
>CAJQZJ010000406.1:555043-575285 GCA_907164525.1 Lophiomys imhausi
TCTTTTGTGTGATAAAACACTCTGATTACAAGTAGCTTGGGGAGGAAAGAGTTCATTTGGCTAGAAGAAAGAAGCTGTGTTGTCATGGGTTTTCTACATGCCTGTCAAACTTTAAACGTCCAGTATGTATGTGTAATAACACTGGAAAAATAATGCTTTTTCAATTGACATAGTCATGTGAGCTTTCCCCAATGCCGAAATCCCATGAGGTACCCATCTCCTGCTGCAGTTTTCAGACAATGGAACACCTTTAAAATATGTTTCAGCTTCCACTATTTACCTTTTGAAACTTCTTCAGAATGACTTCCACTTAAAAGCCTTTCTGGCCTACTTAAATACCTCAGCCCTGAACAGGTGCTACAAAGCAGACTAGCTGGAGATTTCCAAAAGCCCTTCCAAACAGTGTTAGCATTAAGCTCTTCATGATTGCCACTGACCAGAAGTACCAAATTTAGAAAACAAAATTGCCAATAAAGATTAAATGAATGCCATTTTACATTTCACTTACTCCATTAATATCAAATAAAATTGCTCTAATCAAAACACAGCACAAAATTCCACAGTTGCAGCTTTGGAAAAAAAACTATTGCAATATATTTTTAAGGATTTATTCATTTCCCAGCTTAAGCCTGAAACCAATTTTCCAGAATCTAAATCTTATATCTGCCAGATTTTCTTCTTAATCACTTCAACCTGTGCCACACACATTTTCTTATTGTTACCAATTTGTTTTTTTTAATTGTGTAATTTGGATGAGCCAAACATTTGTTTCTATCAATCACAAAATAAATATAACAAAAATAATACCATTATAGTGCTCTGAAAAATATCAACATGATTTGATGTGTGCAATTTTATTTGAATCTATGGTGTCATCGAGGTTGGCCAGCTCACAAACAGTAATAGACCCTTTTATAATTACAACCACAAAAGCCTTACTGATTAAGAGCTTTGCGTCAAATTATTTATCATATTAGATGTTGAATATTGACCACAATTTTTCTCTTAATTCTTCTACCTGCATAATTTCACAGTAACTAAGCTACCTAAGAAAAGAAAGGCCTGGAGAGTCAACTCATAATCAATGTCCCTCCCTTTTGCATGATAAGATAAATTGGAAAAGAGGGCATACAATAGAATATTCATAATGAAAATGTCTAAGAGAAATAGCTCAAAATTGTGTACGAAGTGTGAATAATATCTTCAAAGTGTCTACAACATCTTGTGTGACTAAATGGCCCCAAAAATGCTCAGCTTAAAATATAGAGCAGGAAAATGCAATTTAAAAGGTGTATCTTTCCATTTTGATGGAAGCAAAATGACCATCACTTTGTCACACATGTTTCCTAATGACAAAAGACACTTTCTTCCCACTTTGGTGCAAATGTATTTTAAAAATCACAATCAAGACATTTCACTCAAATTAAAGGGTGTGTGCATTTGATGTTTATTAGTTGATGAGCCAGCATTTGACACAGATGATTCCAAAATGAGTGAATGCACACTTAAACAGGGAAGCAAAGCTTTGTGAATGCCCTTCGTGTAGTGTGTTGAATGCTGGCCTTCTAATGGTAGATTTCAGAGTTTGTGCCATGGATGGGTTTTTAATGAACTCTTGGGCAGACTTCAGTTTCTCTGTGGCTCCATGCCCTCAGAGTTCATGGAACCAAGGGCCATTCATATACAAGGACCAGAAATAACTTGGAGTTAGATTCAGTAGCTACTGATTCTTGCAGAGAAAGATTGAGAGTTATAAGGAGGGAAGATGAAATAAAGAGACGATAGTAAGCTGAAATTCCCTTTTAAGACAACAATCAAATCACACTACTCTGCTCTGGCCTCCATTGGCTTGCTGTCTTACTCAGAGAACAAGACAGAGTTCTCACTGTGATGAGGAGATTGAGCCTGCTTTCCTACCATGCCCTCCTGTTTCTTTCCCTTCAAGCCCAACCACCTTACCAGATCTTAAACCGATGAAGTGCTCTCCACAGGGCATTTACCTTCACGATGACACATTATTCTCCTAGATGGGAGGTTGACAAGCCTTTTTTGCATGAGCTCAACAGTAAAGGGTGTAAGGCTTGAAAGTCTTAGTCTTTTGACCAAGTGTTCTTCTCCATCACTGTAATAAAGACAAGTGACAAAGAATGAAGAAACAAATACAGGGAGCTGTGTTCAATTAACATTTTACTCTAAAAACAAAATAGCAAACAGATTTGGCCTGCAGGCAGTGTGTTACCAATGACCTACTCTGTCACACACACCACACCACCACCACCACCACCAAGGGCAGCTCCAGATTACAAAGCAAAAATTTGTTTGTGATATTTTCATGGTCTATATTTGTGTCTGGCACTTAGTAGCTGTCTAATTGACACAGCATTTGTTCAGTGAATCATAGTTCACATTTATCAAGGAGCTAATTTAGTGTTTGCACAGGAGGCTTAGAGAAAGAACTAGGGAACATTTTATTGTCTCGTTAGATAAAAGTTGGAAGGAAAAATTTCACTAGACTTTAAATCTATTTTTATAAGGACAGATTTGTACTAGATACATATTTACCAGAGTTCACTATGAAAACTCCACAAGAGTCCAAAGCATTAGTAGCCTGGATCGAGTTCTTATAGCTTCTCATTGACTTTTAACAGAAGCTATGGACATTCTAAACTGGGAGAGTTCTGAAAGGTAACCCAGGATGTCTCTTACATTCTTGACATATTTCTGCTTGTCCCTCCACAGTTAGTAGTGACTTAGTTTCCTATTAATTGGCAAGGTCAACCATCGAAGGAAGTGCAGTGGCCCTCTTCTTTCTCTGCTGACTACCTGACACTTCAAGAAACCCAAATACTGTGTAGTGGTCTTAACTTCCAGTTCAGTGATATCATTGCTGGCATTTATAAATGAAAACTAAAAATAATGCAGTATCAATCAATCAATCAATCAATCAATCTATCTATCTATCTATCTATCTGTCTATGAAATCTTTTAAAAATTCAATGATAGTATTAAAATGATAAAATATTTATGACTCAGAAAAACACAAAATCAATGCATGTCAAAATGCATTTAATTGGTTAATTGATGAAAAACTAGAAAAATGTTAAAAGGAATCTAAAGAACGTTAAAAAAAAAGCTTGTATTAGAATGAACTTGAGTAGTTTCCCTAGCTCAGCAGCAAAACTCCCTGATGTCCAGAAGATGCACTAGTAAGTTTTGTACAGCACTGAGATGGAATCTGTAAAGCCTTACTGACTAGCTTCAGGGCTCAGATAAATGTTTCCTTTCAGCGTTCTTGTGGCCCTGGGACTCCTTTGTACTGAGTGTGACCTCAAGGCCTTGTTCATATAGGCAAGTACTCTAGTACTAAGCTGTATCTCCAGACAGATACATTTTCTTCTGACAGACAAAAACTCAAGTACAATACTTAACTATTATGTGGCATCAGTGTCTTTTCTTAGATGACCGAAGCCCAGGGAGTTAAAGTGGCCTGTGAATGTATCTTTGGGTTTAGAATCAAAATCCCCTGATTTCTGCCCTGCGTTCCCTCCGTATTCCAGGAAGAGAAAGTTACAAGTGGGTAGCTCTTTTAAATTACTCTAATTGCACATTATTATTTGTCTGTACTGCAGGTAGGCAGGTGGCATGGTCATAAAGACATAGTTTGTGGAGTTCAAAGTCTCTGTCTTTTATTGGCAGTGTTCTGATATAAAGCTTTAGTGTTTCTGGGCTTAAGATAGCACTAAATAATATCTACCCCACCCAATTTCAGATGGGGATTAACCTGATAAGTACCTGACACTTAATAGCTACTGAGTAAGTACTTATGATTTCACTCCCTGTTTATCTTTCATTAATGATACTTCTTTCATAGATTTACTTTTATTCTATTTAATCATGTATATTCATTACTTAAAATAACCAGATTCATTATGGTATTTTCATATAAGTATACCACATACTTTAATTATACTCATACCCCATTACCCTCTTTCATTCTCATTTCACTCTTTCTACTTGTCTAGATTCCACATTTAAGTGAAAATATGTAATATTTATATTTCTGTGTCTGGCACATTTCACTTAACACAGTTATTTCCAATTCCATCTAAGTTCTTGAAAACAATATAAAATTTATTGTTATTTATGGATGAATATAAATAACCTCAATGTGTATACATAAATTTTTTCTTTATCTATTCATCTGTTGATGAACACTTGCTGTTCCCTTTATTGTGTGTGTGTGTGTGTGTGTGGAGGCCAGAAGGATAATATTAGGTATTATTCTTCAGGCACCATCCACCTTCTCTCTCTCTCTCTCTCTCTCTCTATCTATCTATCTATCTATCTATCTATCTATCTATCTATCTATCTCTATCTCTATCTCTCTCTCCCCCTGTGTGTGTGTCTGTCTCTCTTTCTTTCACTTTCTTCTTTTTTCTTTCTTTTTCTAAGACAGAGATTTTAACTGTCCTAGAACTCTCCAAATAGGCTAGGCTGGACAACCAGTGAGACCCAAGGATCTGCCTATCTCTATTTCCCCAGTTCTGGGATTATGAGCATATGCCACCATACCCAACATTTCTTTTAACATGTAATCTGGTGCCCAAATTCAAGTCCTCACATTGCATATCAAATACTTTACTGATTGAGTCATATCTCCAGCTCTTTCTTTCCTGATAAGAGCACTATGAAGTGCCTATCCTAGTCTAGTGAGATACCATCTTAATTCATTGTACCTGCAAAGATCCCATTTCCAAATCAGGATACATTCCAATGTTCTGGGTGGATATTAGTTTCAGTAGAGATACTATTAAGCCTAGTACCAGTATAGACATCAGCTATGTCTTTCTAAGTACCTAGCCCAGTGTAAGATTCATACATCTTCTGCTATATATAGCTTAGTGGATAAAAATGAAGGCACTAGAGTAAGATTGCCTGGAATCAAATGGTCCTTCTGCCTCTAACAGCTGTGAGATTTTGGGAAATGGTCCTCAAATATCTATGCCTCAGAGTCTTGATGCTTAAAATGATCCCAATTTCTCAAGATTCTAATGAGATTTAAATTAGTTCAATCAAATCAAGTGTTTAGAACAGTAACTAACCCATACAATAATAATCAACAAAGATTATTAACATTATTTTTAGACAACAAATACAAATTTGCTAAATAAACTAATGAAAGCAAAGAGTGCCAGGAAGCACTAAAAGGAGCCAATATTCATGCTGTTAATATTATAAAATATTTTCACATCAGCTCTTTTTCTGTGCATCAATGAACATTCAATTTAAGAGAGAGAAGGACTATAAAGAGCAAGAAAGGTAAAAGGAAAAGGCTTGCCTTCCCTTCCCCCTTGGGGCAAAGAAGAAAAAACAACGATGGAGAAGCAGTATTATTTCTAAGAGACCATGCTATGAAAATGGAATTGCTTTTCGGAAAGTAGAAGATTAATACCTGGAGGGTCTAAAATGTAATTATGTTATTGATCTCAGAAAAACCTTGGGTGGGTCTATTTTTTTCATCTTTGCTCTCTTGTATCATTAAAATGGGTTCATATGTCAGGATTTGCAGACTACAGAGTGTCTGAACATCATACATCAAGGTAGGCAAAGGGTCCTGTTAGTCAGTTCCAAAAGGTATCTCTCAAGGTAACATTCATAGCATGCTAGTAGCATCATTCCCTCTTATCAGGCAATTTTCCTAATGGCTTTAGGAACTGATTTAACAAGCTGTTAAGTGGCAAGGCAACCTTAGGTCCTGTGTCCTAGCTTCATTCATCCTGAGGGGAGACTGTAGGAACAGGATCTAAAATGAATTAAAGGCTATTTTATATCTTTCTTCCAAGGGCTCTGAGGAGAAAACCGTTTTTCAACTTCAAACTGTGCCTCCTGTGAAAAGATGACTAAGGTTGTTGAAGTTAAGTTTCCTTGAGTGGACAGGTGTTCAGGAATAGGCCATAGGAGTCCACAAGCAGTTTGGATTCTGGAGAAGGAGAAGGCAAAGGAGGTTGCCTTCCCTTTGCATATGCCCAAGGTGTTAGAGCCACCAAAATCTCATGAGTGCTCAGTTACTAACTCTAACTCCTTTGCTTCAGTCCCTTCCAATAAGTTGAGAATCTGGCACTCACTATCTTTCTTGTTTCGCCGGGCAAATACACAGTCTGGTGCTTTAGGATTTCTGATTGCTTTCAAATACAATGAAAGAGAGAGATTAATGACTTTGAGATGCTGGACATTTTGGACTTGCTCTAGCCATAGCTCGTCCTGAATGTATTAGCAGCCCTTTCAAGGTGAGTAGTGGGGGGTAATTTGAGATTTTGTTTCTGTTTTTCTTTTTATTGAAAATAGATTTTTTTCTTACACAATATACTCTGAGTATGGATTCCCCTCCCTCTACTTCTCCCAGTTTCTTCCCAACTCTACTCCCATCCTGATCCAAGCTTTTTGTCTCTCATTAGAAAACTATCAGGTTTCTAAGGGATGATACTAAAATATAACATAATAGAATAAAATAAGATAAAGCAACAACTAACACATCAGAATTGGACAAAACAAACAAACTGAAGAAAAGAGCCCAAGAGAAGGCACATAAATCAGAGATCCACTCATTTTCACACTCAGGAATCCCATAAAACCATTAAACTGGAAACCATAATATATACACGGAAGCCCTGAGCACACCTGTGCATGCTGTCTCAGTTTCTATAAGTTCATATGAGCTTCGATCATGTTGCTTTAGAAGGTCTTGTTTTCTTGGTTTCCTCCATCCCCTTTGGCTCTTATACTTCCCCACCTCTCCTCTTCCATTGGGTTCCCAGAGCCAAAAGGGAAGGGATTTGATGCAGACATCCCTTTAATGGCTGAGTGTTCCAAGGTCTCTCACACTCTTCATGATATCTGGTAGTGAGTCTGCATTTGTTCCCATCTGCTGCAGGAGTAAGTCTCTATGATGATAGTTGAGTAAGGCACTGATCTATGGGTATATTAAAATGTCATTAGTAATAATTTTATTGCTAAGGGTTGTTTGTTTGTTTGTTTGTTTGTTTTTTAAACCAGTGTTATTTTGTTTTTTCCTAGTTTCCTGAGCTATCTAGTCTCAGGTTCTTTGTCTTTCAAACAGTGTTGAGTATGGGCTCCATCTTGTGGAGTGGGCCTTATGTCAGTCAGATATTTATTGGTTAATCCCACAAGCTTTGTGCCATCATTGAACTAGCATATTTTGCAGGCTGGACATCTTTGTCTATTGAAGGGTTTGTGGCTGGGTTGGTGTTTGCATTTCTCTTTTGCTAGCAAATAGATTATTTTCCTGTACCACAGATGCTAGAACATAGGGGTGAAGGCTCTATGTAGGTATCAGCTTGTCTTTTCCATGTTCAATGAGTTGTATAAGTGTTGTCTTCAACAATGGGGACTTGTTGTCAGTCTTGACAATAGCCTGGGTTGTTTGGGGATTTCCTTGGAATCCCTTTGGCTAATAACTCAATTAGATTTGACCCAATCTTGAGATTGGAAGCTTCATTTGGGGACAAGAGATGGCCAAGTGTGGCTTTGTCTCACCCATTATTTGGCAATTACATTTAGAACACCTTCATATATGTATATATTTTAGAAAGCTTCTACTGTATAAGATTTCCATACTACCTCTCAAATGCCCTTTAATTTTAGCTGTTTTCCTCATGTTCTTTCCCTTTTCCTCCTCTTTCTTCCCCATTTCCTCTTGATTTTCTCATTCCACCCGTATCCATCCATAACTCTCTGTTTGATTCCCATTTCCTAGGGAGATCCATCTGTCCCCCTTAGTACCTTACCCTATGCCTACCCTCTGTGTTGCTACAGATTTTAGCTTGGTTATTAATGACTTAACAGGTAATATCCACATATCAACAAATACATACCATATTTATCTTTTTATGTTTGGGTTACCTTGCTCAGCTTGATTTTTTTTAGTCCCATCCATTTTCCTATGAATTTCATAACTTCATACTTTAGTGGCTGAGTAGTGCTCTTTTATTTCTTTTAACTATTCTTCTGTTGAGGGACATCTAAGTAGTTTCAAATTTCTTACTATTATGACTATAGTAGCAATAAATATTGAGTTAGTATCTCTATGGTAGGCTGAAGTGTGCTTTGGGTACTTGCCCAAAACATAGCAGGATTTTATGTTTAATGTCTTTGGGGGAGCCTCTTATCTTATGGTAAGTTTAATATTAAAACATTAAGTCAAAATATTTAGTATTTTGGTTTTTTTAAAAGAAACTATAACAGCTATAGATAATCTACAATGGTTTGATTTTTATCACTCTGAAATGGGAATGAGAAACAACATTGGAAAGAAAAATAGAAATGGAAATATGAAGTCATGTGGTTGCTTAAGGTTTTTGTTATAAGATCTTAATCAGGGAATACATGATTGGACTTCCATTTTTGCATATAAATGTCTATACTACATAGAGATTATCAGAGTGGAATAAAAGAGGGGTCATCTCTAAAGTTTGAAATTAAATATTTCTTTGAAGCTTGACATAATCCATCTACTGCTGAACATCAATCATTTGAGTAAAAGACAATGTCTCATGTAGATAAAGACATAAATAAAATGCACTCTAGAAGGTTGGACAAAACATTGCAGCAGTTGAAAAAAAATCTGTGAAGATTAAACATGTTACTTGTGAGAAATTCAGTAATATTATCCTTTTAGTTCCATCTGAGAATGGTAATACAGTAGTATTGATTGCATTATAGTTAAATGTGCAGCGTTGGCATCTGGGTTCCAGTTACAAATATGGCACACTCTTTTCAGTCTTGATCCTGTTCATTTGATGTGTTGTTTAATGCCTCAGATTCTCAGTTCTTTCATCTCTAATGACAACAAAGACAGCAACACTCATCTTACAAGACTACTGTGAGGTCCACGCATATCCAGTGTTGAAATCTGCACAGTAGGATATGCGCTTGGAGTCAAGCCTCAACTTGGTGTAGAACTCCCTAGAGTGTATCTCTCAGCCTTTTCCAGATACTCTCGAGAAAGACTGAATGAATCTAAGTAATTTAAAGATTTTTTTCTATCCCCTGTTTTTTCCTTTTGAGGAAACACCTTTCAAGATGGCATGCTTGCCTTGTCTTACATAACAATCCACATAATGGAAGTGTCTTCTATGGAGAAAACAGAAAGCCTAAAGTCCTCAAGGATGATTTATTACTCAATGGAAAGGTCTTGCTAACTCTAGAGTAGAGATTTTTAGAATCCATTTGTGTACAGATGTGGATTATATTTTCTAACGTTTATGCTTTTTGTAATAAAAGAAATACAGATAAACATGCAGAATGTATTTGTGGTTAATTCTTTCATGGCATCATGCCTCTTGCTTTTTAATGCCCAAGTTCCATCTAAGTACTTTGCAGTGGATTAGATGCTGTATTAAAAACATGTGTTTATGTCTGAAAGTCCACATAATCTTTTTAACAAATGAATGAGTGTGAAACTTCTTAACTTTCACCCCAAATACAGTTGGCAGTTAGAGTGAATTAGTTTAGATGGATAGCTAGAAACTGGAAACAACCCAGATGTCCCTCAACCGAAGAATGGGTTAAAAAACTGTGGTACATCTACACAATGGAATATTATTCAGCTATCAGGAACAATGAAATTATGCAATTTGAAGCCAAATGGATGGAACTAGAAAAGCTCATCCTGAGTGAGCTAACCCAGACTCAGAAGGATGAATATGGCATCTATTCACGTATAATAGGATTTTAGCTATTATAGTAGAGGATATTGATACTACAACCAACGCAACAAAGGGAACATGGACATAAACGTTTTATTTTTTATTCTTTTATTTTTATTTTTTTATTTTTTATTCTTTTTTATCTGTTTGCCTGCTTATTTGTTTGTTTGGTTTTTTTAGTTCTCTCTCCCTGGCAATGAGACACTTTTCACCAGTGGTACTGCCTCGTAGACCCCCATTGTATGAGGATCTTGGACCTCATATGACCTCTGAACTGGGATGAGGGACTGTTATATAGGGACACTCCACTCCAGAGAAATGGGATGGAAGGATCCGGGGATAAAGAAAAAAATGAAATGTGAAGTTTTGGCCTTTTGCTACTAATTCTCATAAACTATTTAGGATAATTAAGAAATGCAAACTAATAGCCATGCAAGCCTGTCATTTTGTTAGGTACTATGACAGTCTACTATAGTTATTTTCTAAGCTAATCAGAAATCAAGTTGCTAACAGACAAGCAACATTTGCTTATCCTAATATAAGAGATAGATAGGGCCTCTTCAAAAACCTCAAGAGATATGCAAAATATGGCATTTAAAGATGTTCTCTTAACTAGATTTTTTTTTATATCAAGACATGTCAGCTCCTGACAGCACCCCCTATTCTACTCCAAGTAGAAGATGAGCATCAAAGAATCTCCAGTGGGAGATGATTGAATTAGTGGCAAGGCTATCTCTTGGCAGGAAAAACCCCTTCCTCCAACTGTAGACAGAATGCTGTCCAAAAAGGACAAAACTTGGAAGCAGATAAGTCGACAGCCTAGCTCTGCCAAGACAGGGTAGGCAAGTCCTTCATAACCCCTGCTCTACAATCAATGTCTGTCAGAGAAATGGGGCCAAATGACTGAAGATAGATGCTGTAATGTATGGAGAGAAAATGGGAACTGTCCAGGCAGCCACTGGTATGTCATTTCTTAGTTTTGGAAGCTGCAGGCCCTGTACTTCCTATATAATCAGATATATTTATCCCTCTCAGGTCTCTGAAGTGGTTGAAGAATGGATAGCTAGAGTCTCATAATTAAAATTTGAGTTGTTTAGGAGTCAAGAGAGTGTTATAGATCTAAGAAGATGCTTTTAAAATTGTGCTGCAAGTTAGTATGAATGTTGAGTTAGATATAGAACTTTAAACTCATGGAGATGGTTAGATAGTAGAATGTTAAAGTCAGGTGCCAAATACATATGGACTGGACATTGGGAATGTACGCTAAGCCATATAACCCTCATAACTGTGGCCTAATTATTTCTATTGTTTTGGATTGTATTTAGTGCTATAAGAGACAAAGCCATTTCTTGATTGAAAGGGAGAGCTGTTGGGGGGAAAAGACATACCTTAAACTTAAAAAAAGTAAGAGGATGGGTGGATTGAGGCAGAAGAGGGTGGGAGGATGGGACTGGAGGGGGGAGTAGGGAGGGGATTGCGATTGAGATGTAACTTGAAAAAATTAAAAAAAAAGAAGTATACATAGGCGTTTTAAAGTCAGAAAGAATCTACTGCTATGTGTTGGTGGCACTTAAAAAACTACTCCTACTTGATAAAAACTATATCGTCTGACATTAAGGAAACAGTGATTGGCATATTTGTATAGTGATATGATAGCCTTTTCTTTACATATGGACTTTTTAATGTTATATTTTCCCTCATGATGCAATGGAAGTGGAAAATAAAGTTCCAGGTTGTCAGGCCACAAATCAATATTGAAAGAGGAGGCCACACATCTGGAGGACAAGCACCCATTTCTGCCTCACTGGAGACAGCAAGCATGTATCTGTACCTTTGTACACTTTCCTTATGCTGACATTTCTAAGTGATACACATAGTGCAGGATTTCAGAGCTAGAAACATTACCAAGAAAAAGGCAGGATTGCTTAGCAAGCCACCAACATCATCTTAAATCATATGGAGATAGTTCTGCAAGAGAGTATAGAAGCCAGTTGGAAGGCATAAAACAAAACAAAACAAAAATCAAAAACAAAAACCAGAGTTTATGCAGGTGTACCTGTGATTCTCTGTATTTCATTGAAGCAAGAGGATTGTGAGTTCAGTGCCAGCCTGGCCAACATGGAAAGACCTTGCAAGTCTCAAAACAAAGAAAGGAACGAATGAATAAACAGACCTTGAAGTCAGGACAAATAAAGTTGCCTGCTCTGAAATAAACAATGAAAGACATTGCATCATTTATTTCCAAAGTTTAATGTGTTAATCTACTAATAGCCCATGTTTAATAAAGAGGTCATTGTGATGACATAGCAAATGAATGGCAAATAAGACCCTCGTAAAACAATGTCTTCATTGGATCTACTGATGCTTAACATACTTCTCATATGGCCCAGCAACCCTTCTCTCTGGTATACATACAATGCATACATATCTTTGCCAAAATTAAGTATCACAAAGTTTGGAGCAGCACTATTCATAATGGTTGTCTTAGTGTTCTATTGGGGTGAAGAAACACCATGACTACGGCAAACTCTAATAAATGAAAGTATTTAACTGGGGTTTCCACATAGTTTCAGAAGTTTAGTTCATTGTCATTATAATGAGGAGGTATGATGGCATGCAGGAAGACATGATGCTGGAGAAGCATCTGAGAGTTCTATGTTTGGATTAACTGGAAGCTGGAAGAGGGAGTGACTGGGTCTGGCTTGAGCATTTGAAAGTCCAATGCCCACCCCCAGTGACACACTTCCTCCTTCCTCCAATAAGGCCATGCCTAATCCAAGAAGGCCACACCTAGTCCCTCTCAAGTAGTGCTACTCTCAGATGAATGAACATTCAAATATATAAGCCTATGGGGCCCATTCTTATGTTAAAAACCCCAATGGCTAAAAATTACAAAGTATACTAATGCCCACTAAAATGTGTAAGTACTTTGTGGTTCATTTTCTACTTTACTACTAGAGAGCAGTGAAAATGAAAATTATGCCTTCATTTACTTACAAGTCCATACTAAGCAAAAATATAATGGAATACCTACTTTTTGGTTCCCTCTATTTAAAGACCCAAACAGATAAAATGAATAGGTGTTGTTTGAAATCAGAAGTATCATTATTTTGTAAGTAACTAGTGAATGGGAATAGACATGAGACTAGTTTTTGTGGTACAGAAATTATCTTTTTAGATGTGAGTGCTACTTATAAGTTGCAACCGTATTATAAGAATTCATTACACTATAAACTTACATGAATAAAAAGCTTTCTAAAATGGTGACCACTAAAAGACCCCCAAAGTTCTTTGTCTCACAAATGATACCACATTTTATAAGAAAAAAAAGGAGGAACAGGAAAAAAGTGGAAGAAACATAAAAGTAAGCCATAAAAAGAGAGAGGATGGCAAGAACATTGAGAAATGTGTTGAATACTGAGAGCCCGAGATATCTACCACTTTTCTACATCATGCCTCTGCTAGACACTTTAAAATCCTGGCACTTACAAAAGGGTTCAGAACACTTTTTCTACAGTGACAATGTCATTTGTATTTGAGCTAAGTTTTAATACTGGTTAACACATAAGTCTTCTCTATGGGTAATCCACTACATGCCTTCCAGATTAGAATGTATCTTCTGCTCCAAATGCCATCCTGTCATTTCTGTCAATGTTATTCTTCTTTCTTTGGTCACTTTGGTATGCTGGGGAAGCTAGTGTGTGTGTGTGTGTGTGTGTGTGTGTGTGTGTGTGTGTGTGTGTGTGTGTTGTGTGTGTGTATGCTCACACACTGCTAGAAATGATCCTTGCTAATCTCAATCCTTGCCATTTTATATCATTTGCCTTGATCAAGAATGAGGCTTCCAAAATTATAATTATGTAAAATTAATTCTCTACTAATATCATTCCCAAATAATTCAGCTTCTTCAGGAACTCTCTGCACCTCCTGTGTTCTTCTCTCCTCTCTTGTTCTCTCCTGTCCACTACTGCCCTGTAATGTCCTATCCTATCCCCTGCTCCTGTCAACTCCAGTCTCCTCCTTTCCTTACATATTAACTCCAGCCTATACCCACTGTGCTTTTTCTCATTAAACAAAACACCCATAAATACCTCATTTGCAGTTGTTACATAGTAACACATGCTCAGTACAATTAAAACTATAAAAAGTATTAATCATCACATTTTGTCTCATTTGTAGTGATCTTATGATTATCGTCAGTAGGAACTGTAAGAGATTATCTTCTCATTTAACCTTAGAGGACAATTAAAGCCAAGAGAGCTGAGTAATTTGCTTTATGATATAAAGATAGTCATGGAAAATACAAATGAAACTTCAAGCTTTTCTAACTCCCCCCTTTAGCATTTTTTCAAATGCCTCATACTCTTGAAGGGCTTTTATTTCTCATCACATGTAGTCAGCATGAAATAAACATGATTCCAACATTATTCACTTCCTATTGTAATAAAAAGCCCCCAGATCTAATGTCTGCAGAAACAGGTCAGATGGCTTTTAGGTAAAACAAATAAGTTGTAACAATACTATTAAGTAATATGTTTCTTACTCGTTTGGTTACTAAGGTTTCTTTTCACCTTATTTTGAAATATTTTAAAACTTGAAAATTAGAGAATAGTACAAAGAATGCCTATACAACCTTATCCAAACTGACAATGCTTTTAACACTTTGCCATAATTTTCTATGCTCGTGGGCTTGATCTCTCCTTCCCCACCACTTTTTCTGTCTCACACCAACACGTTTTCTCAATAACATAGTTGCATTTTTTTGTCCCTCAACATACTTCAGTGTGTATTTACTGTGTGTGTGTGTTTGTGTGTGTGTGTGTGTGTGTGTGTGTGTGTGTGTGTCTGTGTGTGTTTATGTGTGCATGTGTGTGAGTGCACATGAGTGTGTAGAGAGCTCCAAGGTTGATATCAGGAATCTTCCTCTACTGCAGTTATTTTCAACCTCCCTAATGCTGTAAACCTTTAATACACCTCCTCATATAGTGACCCCCAATCATAAAATCATTTTCATTGCCACTTCTTAACTGTAATTTTGCTACTGTTACGAATCATAATGTAAATATCTGTGTTTCCTAATGATCTCAGGCAACCCCTGTGAAAGGGTCATTTCATCCCCAAGGGGTCATGAAACACAGGTTGAGAAATGCTGCTTTATTGCCTCAACATTATTCACTGAAGTAGGATGTCTAACATGAACCCAGAGCTCACCAATATGGCTACTTTAGCTAGCCAACTTGCTCTAATGATTCTGCCTCTATCTTCAAAACACTGACATTCAAGACATGCCATGATACAATCCAACAGTTAGGTTCTGGTGACCTAAACTCTGGTCCTCACACTTCCACAGCAAACATTTTGACTACTGATCCATCTCCTCATCCCTCGGTGTGTATTTTCTAAGAACAGAATATTTTCTTTTATAATAAATTCTCATAATAAAATTCTTAAATTCAAGGAAATGGATATTACCATAATACTTTCATGTAGCCTAAAATGCATATTCCAATTTTGTATATTATTTGAACAATGTCCTTTGAATAATTTTCCCCATTCAGTCTAAGATCCAATCCAGTATGACATTTATACTTCATTTTCATCCTTCTTTAATCTCCTATAACATGAAACAATTCTTTGGTCTTTCTTTTTGCTCATGGCATTGATGTTACTGAAAAACAAAGCATTTCCTCTACAATACAGCTTTTAAACTTACGTTTTGTTGGTTTGCTTTTGATATATACTGAATCACCTCCAAAATGAGTGGCTTAAAACAACACTTTTACAAAAACTTATCAAGATAGCTAGATAATAGAATATTATTATCAGCTACCAAACATGTATGGACTAGACATTGAGAATATATGTTGAACCTTATAATTTTCATAATTGTTGCCTAATTGTTCTTATTGTTTTGTATTGTATTTATTGTTATAAGAAAAATAGCCTTTTATTGGACTTGAAAGGGGAGCTGTTGGAGGGAAAAAGATACACCTTAATTTTTTAAAAAAAGCAGATAGGAGGGAGAGGGAGGAGAAAGTAGGAGGGTGGGACTGGGAGGGGGAGGAGGGAAGGGACTATGATTGAGATGTAACTTGAATAAATAAATAAATGTTGGAAAAGAAAATCCCATTTTTTACTATCCAGTTAGCCAGCTCAATGGTTCCATTTTGTTTAGACAAGCTTGGTTGAAGTAGAATGGTCTATAGCAGTGTCCAACCTGTGGCTTAAAGACTGCATACATTCTGGGATAGCTTGTAATAATGCAGCTTGATATGTTTGTAAATGAAAATCTCATATTGCAGTGTTAGAAGGTTGGACATCCCTGGCAGATGAACTTGGCCCCATGCTTGGCAGTTGGCTGAGTAACAGCTGTGGTGCTGAGGATGGCTTGGCTCTCTGTCTGTTGTCATGTATTAAACTAGCTGGGATCAATAACACAGTGTTACTTATGAGTCCCTGTGCTCAGCAAGAAAAAACCCGAATTCACAAGCATGTTTTACACCTTTGAATCGTGTTAATAATGTCTGATTGGCCAAAGAAAATCACCAGGCCAGCCCAGAGTCTATGAAAAAGAACAATGCTGAAAAATATAGATCACAATAGAAGTATTTGCAGACATTTTATACTCTCCAGTAGCAGCTAAAAATCTGTGATAAAATGTCTTTAATGAGTAAATAAATGCTAGCAATAAAAGAACAAGGAGGAAAGCTTTCCCCCAAATGATGTCACTAAAACCTAAATCTAGAGCCTTGGAAGACTCTAAATCTACAATATAACACCTAGAAGAGGAAATAGAATTCTCTTGTTAGCTAATTAGTGAAGGTTTTTTCCCCAATCTCTTTTTTGTTTTGTTTTGTTTTTGTTTTTGTCGGGTTTTTTGTTTTGTTTTGTTTTTGGTTAAAGGGTTAAATTTAAGAACCAAAAATGAACTCTAATGTTCTATACTATAATTTCTTACAATTATCTTGTAATTAACATAAGCAACTAGGGGACAGATAATTGTGAATAAGTTCCTAGTATTAGAAAAACAATGGAAAGAATATGTTTCTAAAGGGAACTGGAAGATCTGTCTCCCTATTAGGAAATTATAGGAAATCCCGAGACTGTGCTAATGATGAGAGCCTGCATTGTGTTTAAAGGCAGTGATAAAAACTCTTTCATTACCAATCAGTGCTGTGATACTGTGATACAGCAATGGAAAACACAGAATGCTATTTTATCAAAAATACATGGAAACCTAAATGTAAGACTTGCAGACTTCTAAATGTTTTGAAGATAACATTAACAACATGAATTGAGCCTAAGGACCGTGAATTTGAAAACTCAACTTTTCTAATTTAAAATTCAAAAAAGATTACAAGAACAAAAAGGATTTAAAAGCTGAATAATTAAAATGTTCATTCAAATCCAGTTTGAGATGCCATAACCTTCCTAACTTGTGATTATTTAAAATACACCTTTAAATTTAGCATCATACATATCATATACTATACAGTATAAAAATTCATAATATTGGCATATATAAATATTCAAGAGGTAATGAAAATGACAAAATATAAGAATGCTATGGTTTTTTTATATTTTACAAACACTCGATTCATGATCTATACTCTCAGGCCCAACATCATACAATTTCAGAAATCAAAAATCTGAATTTCTAATTTAATTGAGTTGTTGGCTAGAAAGGTAACATGGGAACCACTTAACAACTGAGGCTGTTGCTAAGACTATAGCTTGCTTTCCACAAACTGACAGCAAGTCCCCACTACTGAAGACAATACCTATACAACTCATGAAACACAGAGAAATTGAGCTGGTGTCTACATAAAGCCTTCACACCTATGTTCTAGTGTCTTTGGTTCAAGTGGGTACCTTTCACGATATCAAAATAGAAACATAAAACCAAGCCTGCCATAAAACTTTTTGATATACAATGCCGTCCTACATATAAAATATTCTCAGGCAATGACGGCACAAAGCTTGTGGTAGTAACTAACCAATATCTGATTTGACTTACAGCCCATTCCATGAGATGGAACCAATTCCCAACACTACTTGGATAACCAAGAACACAAGACTGGATAGTCCAGGGACCTAGGGTAAAACTAAATACTACTGTTCCTAAATACAAACAAGCAAAAATAGCAATAAAGTGGTTCGTAATGATATTCTGCTATACTCATAAATCAGTGCCTTGTTCAGCCATCGTCAGAGAAGCTTCCTCCTGTAGCAGATGGGAACAAATGCAGAGATCCACAGCCAGACATTAAGCAGAGAGTAAGATACCTTGAAACACATAGCTGTAAATGGGATGTCTCCATCAAATCCCTCCCCTTAGAGCTCAGGGAACCCAACAGAAGGAGAGAAAGGCACAGAATGTAAAAGTCAGAGGGGATTGAGGACATCACCGAAACAAGGCCCTCTAAAGCAACATGATCAAAGCTCATAGGAACTCACAGAGACTGAGGCAGCAAGGACAGTTCCTGCATGTGTCTGCAACAGGTACTCTGAAAATACATTATGCCTTCCAGTTTAGTGTCTTTATGGGATTCCTACATATGTAAATGAGTGGGTCTGTGATTCTTGTGCCTTCTGTTCGGCTTCTTTCCTTCAGTTTGTTTTGTTCAATTCTTATGTGTTAGTTTTATTTTTGTCTTAGTATATTTTATTATTATCCCTTAAGAGTATGTTCATTTCCTAATAAGAGACAGAAAGTAAGTGGATCAGGACAGAAGGGAAGGTGAGGAGGAACCGGAAAGAGTAGGTGGAGGGGAAATTGTAATCACAATATATGATGCAACAAAATCTATTTTCAATAAAAGGTAAACTTATTTAAAAAAAAACATGGACTCAGTTGTCAGAACCATAGAGTACATGCACAAGGATGTTATATGTATGTGTAATGTGTGTACATACACAAACATAACATAAATATAATATACATATTTAGCTTATATATGGCATGTGCATGTAGGTAAGTATATATATATATATATATATATATATATATATATATATATATGCATTTATATACACATAAACACTAGATGCACATTTACATATCTGTACATGATGTATAATAACACAATAAATATGAATGCTATATATGAAAAGAACTTTTTTCTTAAATAATTTCCTATCAAAAAGACATGATGTTAGGAGAGGGACATTTTGGAAGAGATATGGGGGAAGTTTGAGGGCGAAAGCAGAGGCAGATATGATCACCTTTCATTGTACACCTATATGACATTCTCAAGAATAAAGAAAAAATTAAATAATCATGAGATTTATATATTCTGGATATAAACTGAAGATGGGAACCATTGTAATCACTATTTCGCTATGTACTTAGAGCTCACTAACATCTGGGTGAAGTGGCTCTTCTGTGATGTCATGGATGTTCAAAGCATAAAGTCAGACTCATTTCTTTATCTCAATCTAAGGAAAGCTTCGCCCATGTAGCTTGGTCAGTCTTGTTGCTCTGAAAGATAATATTCTATCCTTCTTGAACTATAACTGCAGGTTTAAAAAATGGCTCTTCTGTAAAAGCTTCAGCAACATGGGTTCCCTAAGGCAAAGGAAGAGATTAAAAGAAGATGTGTTACACTGGAAAGGAACAGAACAGCAAAGAAAAGAAAAGAAACTAAAGTATGTAGAGTATTGTACTTATAGTAACCATGTATGTAATCACAAGCCAGATTAAAATTCAGGAAGCTAGATAATATGCACTGTTTCCATACTCCTATAAAAGAGTTCCTTTTAAAGATTTCTAAAAATTTATTTATTTGTTTGTTTATGTGCATGGTTGTTTTGTGTGCATGTATGTGTCAGCACCACAGGCATCATATCCCCTAGAAATGTAGCCACAGATGGCTGTGAGCTACCATGTGTGTGCTGGAAAGAAAAAGTAGGTTCTTTCCAAGAGCAATGAGTGTTCTGAACCACTGAGCCAACTCTATGGCCTCATGAAAGAGTCCATGACTCCTAAGACTAACCTCCATCATTAATAGTACCTCCTTAGCTTTGAATAAAATAGGATATAAAACATTTCTTGAGAAATGTGAATAATATGTTAGACTTTGTATGAAATTCCTCACTCCTGATATATATGTATATATGTATAGATGTATGTATGTATGTATGTATGTATACATGTATGTATTATGTATTATGTATGTATATCCCAGAGAAAATTGGAAGGTCTCCAAAATGACTCACAAGGAATAAGTAAAGATGAAAACTGTTCTTGGTGTTCAATGCCAAATGAGAGTGCCATGCATTTCAATTGATTTTACACTTATCTGACTCTTGGATTGAGAAACCTATCTCCTCCTCCCACAAAACCCATAGGATGCAAGGAAAGGCTTTTAAGCTATCTGACAAGAGAATGTATTGTTTCTCATAATTGCTGATTCATACATTGACTTCACAAACATAGTCAACATTTAGTAAAGAAATGGGTTTTAGGGCGAGCGAAGATGGCGGCGACCTACACTGACGCATTCTGAACGCGGGGA
>CAJQZJ010000406.1:585285-607315 GCA_907164525.1 Lophiomys imhausi
TCACATAAAGGAGATTTATTAGATGTTTAGTTGCAGTAAACCACAGATGAAGGTTCATGGTAGGGTTCCAAAGTTAAAAAGTAGGTCTAGTCTTAGATTCCATATGATTCTCAGGTATGTCACTTAATAATAGCAGAACTAAAAATTCATAAATTGAAATTCTTCAAAGTAAAAATAAAAATAAAGCACACCAAACAGTACAAAAAGTAAAGACAAAACTTATAAGAAAGGAGAATGGACAAATTTATAGAAGTCATTTATCTAGTAAATGTCTCATATTTAAAATATATAGGGAACTTGTCTAATGGAACAACATAAAAGAAAAATCTTCAAATTAAAAATTGACTTAATATGCACGTTTCCAAAACTATGTATGTGAATAGCCAACAAACACATAAAAAGATACTCAGGATCATTTACTATTAGAGAAATCCATGTTAAAGCCACAAATGGCTATTTGTTTCTTAGGTTGCTGTATTAGTTATTTGTCCTGTAACTAATACTGTGATACAATACCCAACAAGAGTAAGGAAGAGTTTATTTTACCTCACAGTTCAAAGGTGCAATTCATAATGATGAGGCTGGTCTTGTTTCATTCATGGTCAACAAGCAAAGAGAGAAGATTGTTTGTAAAGCTCAGCTGGTTTCCTCCTTTTTATGTACTCCTGGCTGCAAGTCCTGGGAGAGGTGACAATTACTTTTAGGGTAGATGTGGAGGACCAGACTTATTGAGGCTTTCCCTGCAGCCCTGATACATAGAGAATAAATGCATCTCTTTCTCCAAAACCAGGAATACACTTGACAAAGCCAGAAATGTCTTGAGGCCATGGCCTTTGGGGAAGTGGCTTTCAGATCCTGAGAACCCCTCTTCCCACCAAAAGGGGCTATGGTTATCGGGCCATAAATTTAAGAGAAAATGCCATAAAATTCTCTAAAACTCTAAGAATGAAACTTAATTTTGGATGAAGATGGAATGAAAATGGAAAGGAAGGATTAACAGTATGTTCTCACATGATGAAAGAGGTTGGAAGGGGATGAACCTATTTTCCTAGTCTCTTTTAGGAGGGCCATAACAAAATAATAGAGGGCTTTCCTATCATCATTTAATTTCCTTTTCAAGGTCCTCAATTCTTAATTACACTGGTGATAATATTTCAAACTATGAATTCAGGGAGATAGACTGAGACCACATGAAAGTCATTTACTTAGGAAAATTCAAGAAATGTAGAGAGCCCAAAGTGTAGGAGTATTAAGTCAATGGCAAGTGTGCAAAGGATATTCTGGCCATGGGAGGGTTTCTCAGAGTATCTCAGATTCAGTAGATAGGTATCAATGGGTAAGAAGGTGATCAGGCTGGGAAAAATGAGTGGAGGGTTGAGGATGGATGGTAGATTCATTGGGAAAGATGAGAAATTAGTTTCAGACAGATTATGTTGGGGAGGGAAAGCACATATAAAATCGGCCTTCCATATTTATGCATTCCACATCTTCAGATTCACCTAACTGCAGACTGAAAGTACCTGAAAAATTTGCATCTGCACTGAACACATACAGACATTTTCCTCTTGTCATTCATTAAATATTAAAATATGACAAATGTTTATATAGCATTTACATTGTATTTGGTATTATATATGATCTAGAGATATGATGAAGTATACAAGAAGATGTGCATGGTTCATATGCAAATACTATGCTATTTTATACAGTAAATTTGAGAATCCATATAGATTTTGGTATCTATAGGGCGTACTGGGACCAATTCTCTGCAGATATCAAGAGCTGACTATACCCTTTTAGAGATCTAGATTTCTCTAATAAGAATGGAGAAGTAAGAATGCTATGAATATATATACTATTTAGACATTATGTATAAATTGACAGAGATAAATAATGAATGCATAATGAGACACTTTGGAAGCAGGGACTCATGGAGAAAGCCTTAGCAGAACATGGGGTGATCACTGTGGATTGAACTATCTCAGTGTATGGAGTAGGGTATGCTAACCATGTGTCTAATTAGACAGAATCAAGAGTGCCCTCTTTTTATCTCCAGTTTCAGTTTTAATTGAAGTGTTGAGATCAAGTTCTCCACAGCTAACACTACTGCTATGACCTAAGGCTGGCATTTGGACAACAGTTTTCATCTTTCTATTTTCCTTACACAGTATCTGCAGATGACACAACTATAACAGATATTCAGCACAGCCAAGAAATGCAAACCAGCAAGTCTGCCAACAACCACAATTCTGTGAAAACTCAAAAGGAAATCCTCTAACTACTCCTGGAAGACATAATGTAAGCATGAAGACTCCTTAGTTCAAACTGCAATGTCCATACCACTCTAAATAAACTCTTAAGCCAAGTCTTGGCCAGGAGTGATGATTCATGTCTGTAATCTTAGCACTCAGGAGGCTGGGACAGAATTGCTACAAGTTTGAGGCTGGCTGGACTCTATAGCACTATACAACCACAAGACAAGTAACCTTATGTAAAATCATGAGTGAAACATTGAGAATGTTAGTACAGAAGACTACATACTAAATTCAAGAATTTAAAAACCTAAAATTATGGGGGTTTCAAATCAGGACAGGCTTATCCTTGTTAAGACTGAAATTAAGACTGAAGATATATTCTGTTTGAAATGTGATACAGAGAGTTTATAGGAGTCAACTAATATTTCACTTCCATATATATAATGGATGATTCATGTTTGTAATCTCAGCACTTGGGAGGCTGAGGGAGAATTTCCACAAGCTTGAGGCTTGCCTGGGCTACATAGTGGGACCCTATCAAAAACAATCAAATATCTGTGTGATTATTATGTAAATAGTTTTTCTCCCTTTTATCAGAGGGAGAATAAATATTCAATTTTTAGATTTTTTAAAATTTAAATAAGTAACTATAGCCTATGCACAGCATGTTTGTTGGCTATGGGAGCTTTGGTATTGCTTTTCCATTGATTTGGATATGTGGTGGTTCTTGATTAGATTTCGTTTTTGCTGTTGTTTTTGATAATTTCATACATATATAGTGTGCTTTGATCATATTCACTTCCCTTAGCCCCTTCTCACTCCCTCTAGACCCCTACTTCTCAATAAGTTTCTTTCCTGCTTTTATATATTTATTTTTTAATTACTCATTGAGATTAATTGGGGTTGCTAGCTTGAGCATGAATGTGGGGCTATTTACTGACACCTAGGCAACTTACTAGTGAAGAAAAATAACTCTCCCTCCTCCTGCAGCCAATAACTGCCCGTAGCTTCTTGGGAGTGGGACCTCATGAGCCTCTCTCCCATCCATTCTGGAATTTTAATGCGCTCAGTCTTTTGTAGGTGTGGTGCAGGAGACCTCAGTTGCTGTTATTTTTTGAACAACCTGATACCAATGTCCAGAAGACAGCATTTCACATCCTCCCCATCCTCTGCTACTTATGTTCTTTCTATCTCCTCTTCTGAAATGTTACTACATCTTGGGGGAGGAAGGAAGGGAAGATCAATATATTCTTTAGGGCTAAATACTCAATAGTCACGTATTCTCAGTACTTTGAACGTCAACCATTGTCCACTGCAGAGGAAGCTTCTCTGATCAATGAGAGCAGCACGAATCTATGGATATATAAATATACATAAATATTTAGAAGAAATTTTAGCAAAACTGTGGTAGTAGATTTTCTTCACTGAAGCCCATGGCATCTCCAGCCATGGATTTTTTTTTAAACTAGATTTACAGTACTATTCTCTCCTATGGAGTGAGTCTTGAACCCAATTAGAAAAGCCAATTACAGTCATGTTACTATTGCACTAGTGGGGCACATCATATCTGGATGATTAGTATTAGAAAGTTACAGCTAGTAATACTGTTGATGTCCTTTGTCGTTCCCCCCCACCCCAGTGGCCTGCATAGCACCTTCTGGTTATGAAAACTAGTGGATAAAGAGGCAGCTCCCAGCTCAGGTCCAGCTTGATGTTTCTTTATCATTCAAAAAGGGTGTGTGGTATCTTTAGGAATATAGTCTTATTCATACAGTTGTGGTGGGCAACCAAGAGCAATGGCATATAGCTTATATTGTTTTAGGGACACCTGGAGCTTCACGTATGACAACTCATAGAAAAATATATCATGCTTAGCACTGGGAATTTCATTTAATAATGTATGGCTCCTAGAACCAGCATTATCCACCCATGCAGGTCCCTCTATTCAAACTCTTTTTGTAAATTATATTTTAATCAGCTTACAAAGTGGTGTTTCTATAAGACTTTTTACTTTATAATATTTCCTAAAGATTCATTTATTTTTATTTTATGTCTACGAGTGGTTGCCTGAATATATGTATATGCACTCCATATCTTCCCAGTGCATGTGGATACCGAAAGACAGCGCTAAATTCTCTGGAGTTACAGGCTGTCATAAGCCACCATGTGCTTGATGGGAACCAAACCCAGGTCCTTTGCAAGAGGAGTTAGTGCTCTTAACCACTGAGCCATCTCTCCAACCCTAACACTGTTTTCTAGATCCTTAGTTTTGGTGAACTCTATCCTCCACCCATTCTGCTCCCCTACCCCACATCTTCATCCCTACTTAGACCTTTTCTACTTCAATTATCTCCCCACCTCTTCTCATCACATGTGTTCTACTCTTCCCTCCTCACTTTAAGGTCTTTTCTTCTCCCAGATTTCATAGGCCCTTTCTAGATTCCTGGCCTCTACAGACACTCAAAATTAAGCAAACAGCTATAACAATCTGAAGTTAGGATATACATAATAGAAAGAATATGTGGAATATGTATTTCTGGACTTGGGATGCCTCACCCACAAATTTTACAGATCCATCCATTTTCCTGAAAACTTCATAGTTTCTTTTTTCTTTACATCTGAATAAAATTCCATTTTGTATATTATATATCATATTTCATTATATGTTCTTTGTACATTTCATTATACATGCATATATTATACATTGATAGTCATCTAGGCTGACTTGGTCTGAGAACATAAATGTGGTCTTTGCGAAAATTTGTCAAGCTGAATACTTAGGAGTTATGCACGTTTCTGAATGTCATACCACAATAGCTCACACTTTTTAAAATTCTCTGCCTTAGCGCTCTCACTTTTGCCTAAATAATTATAATTATTCCAATTTTTAGTATTATTTGTTCAAGACATGTGTTCTTGGATTCTTAGCTCATCGTGCTGTGTGCTCAAGGTCCCCTGTTGTTCACCTATCTTAACAACTCTTTGTATTTAATTATAACTACTTGTTAAATCAAGTTTTTCAAACTGGTTTTTCATATCTTTTCAAGCTCATTGTGAAAGTGTTTAAACTTTAATAAAGATCACACGAAGGAAGGCTTAATAATATTACATATCAAACCTGATATTTTGTTGTGCCAAAGAAAATGTAAACTAATCGATTGCTATATAACAAATTACTGCAAGCTTATGAATTTAAAATAACATTCATTTATCTTCTCACAGTCTCTAGTTTATCAAAAGTCCAGGTCAGCATGGATCAGCTGGGATCTCCCAATTTCAGGGTCTCTCAAGGCATCATTAGGGCTATACTCAATTCCCAGAACTTTCTCTACATCTCACTAAGTTGTGGCTAAGGATTAAATTTAGTTCTTTACCACTGTTAGACTGAAATTCCTGCTTTCTTACTGTCTCTTATCCGAGAGCTATTCTATGTTCCTACAGTCTGTGCACATTCCTTAAAGCAGGCTCCCTCATGGGCCTTTCAACATGGCAATTTCTTTAAAGTCAGAAAGCAAGAGTCTCTTGTTATAGTCACCAAAGAAAAAGTCATATAAAGTAACAGGATTAAGAAAATGATACCTTATTACCTTTGTCTTATAACATAAGCCAATCAAAGCTTTTAAATATTTAGATTTATTTTAAATGTAACTCACAATCTTTGTCCTATTCTACTGAATAAAAGCAAGTCCCAGGCTTTTCTAGCACAAAAGGGTACTTTGTTATATGTAAAGTTAGAGATTATCTTTGAATTCTGTCTACCACAAAATGAAACTATTTTCAGACCAGGTAAAATTTCCCAGAAACACTTAGTGTCATGACATAGATGTAGAAGCCAGCTTTTAAGATAGAATCTAGTACTCTTGTATAATACTATTTGCACTGGGCTTTTTCTGTGTAACCTATGGAATATGGCAGAAGTGGTGCTATGATTTCTGAGGCCAAATTATGTTTTAAAAAATCAATGCAATCCCAATCTATCTGTTATTCATTCTCAGGCAAGCTGTTTCCATGCCATAAGGACATTCAAACAGTCATTTAGAGAGGTTCATAGGCCAAGTAACTCTGAGATTTACTGCCAATTAGAGTGCCAGATAAAACCCATAATATGAGTACGGTTCAAATTTCAGATAAATAATGAAGAATGGTCCAATATATGTATTAGATACACAGCCAAATTATTATTATTTATTTAAAATTCAAATAAGACTTGACATCTAAATTCAAGATGTTTTTGCACATTTTTTTCTTAAATATAGTAACCTTATCTGTCACCAGTCGCAAGAGTGAGCCAGATGCCTCAGCTTAGCTTTTTTTTATGAGATGCAATTATCAGGGATGCTTCTATACTTTGAGAAGCAAGTTCTCTTCTCTACTTGAAGAGTAAGATGATAGCTCAAAAATATCAGTTAAGGATACATATTTAGAATGTAATTAAGGATTATAATGTTTAGTAAAGTGGTAGTTGTAGGTTCTCTTCCAAGATCCATGATCTTAGTAGCCCTGGATAGTTGATTACAGTTCCAGTTAGCAGGCATCATTTCCCCATTGTTGAGCAGGCCTTAACTCCAACTAGAGAACTGTTGGTTCTCTAGTCAAAGTATGTGTGCTACTACTGTGCATGTAACAACAAATAATGAATAAAGAGGCCATGAATTTAGAATAGAGCAAGGAGTAGGCAGATGGGAGGGTTTGAAGAAAGGAAAGGGAATGGAAAATGATGTAATTATATTAAAATCTCAAAACCAAAAGAAGTAATAAAAATCAGTTAAATTGCTGTAGAAACTTTCTAAAATATATACATACATAAATAGTTTAAATTACCCTATAATTGGGGAACAACACAACAAACTAAAAACCATATACTACCAAGTAAAATCCTGAGTGCTTGGAATGTTGACAATGGGTCCCCTAGAGCTCCACAAACACTGCAGGCTATTGCCAATGCTATTGGTTATCTTCCAGAACTTGATAGTAGATCTCTATTGCTAACCATACTACACAGTCAAATCATAGGACATGGAGAATTCTGACTGGTACTAAAATAGAAGCTTCATCCCTGTTTTCATAATGTTGAAAGAAGCTATGCATGCTACTAGAGGAGGTGCAAAGATTTCAAG
The DNA here is from genome assembly GCA_907164525.1 of Lophiomys imhausi. Taxonomy (NCBI): domain Eukaryota; kingdom Metazoa; phylum Chordata; class Mammalia; order Rodentia; family Muridae; genus Lophiomys; species Lophiomys imhausi. The sequence goes on from CAJQZJ010000406.1 coordinate 592,658, forward strand.
CTATACTACAGACCAATGGTAATAAAACAGCATGGTACTGGTATAGAAACAAACTAGTTGATCAATAGAATCAAATTGAAGACCCAGAAATAAACCCATATATGGACAGTCACTTATTTTTTTCTTTTTTACAAAGAAGCCAAAATCATACAATGGAAAAAGGAAAGCATCTTCAACAAATGATGCTAGTTTAACTGGATGTCAACATGTAAAAGAATGCAAATAGACCTGTATTTATCATCCTGCACAAAACTCAAGCCTCAGTGGATCAAAGACCTTAACATAAAACCGGACACACTAAATCTAATAGAAGAGAAATTGGAGAAAAGCCTAAAACTCATAAGGACAGGAGACAACTTCCTGAACAGAACACCAATAGCTCAGGCTCTAAGACGAACAATCAATAAATGGGACTTTATGAAACTGAAAAGATTCTGTAAGGCAAAGGACACTGTCATTAGAACAAAATGGCAGCCTACAGATTGGGAAAAGTTTTTCACCAACCCCATATCAGACAGAGGGCTAATATCCAATATTTACAAAGAATTCAAGAAATTAAACACCAAGATAATCCAATCAAAAGTGGGGCATAGAACTTAACGGAGAATTCACAAAACAGAAATCTCTAATGGCCAAGAAACACTTGAAAAAATGCTCAACGTCCTTAGTCATCAGGGAAATGCAACTCAGAACAACTCTGATATTCCATTTCACAACTGTCAGAATCGCTAAGATCAAAAACTCAAGTGGCAGCACATGCTGGTGAGAACGTAGAGAAAGGGGAACAATCCTCCATTGCTGGTGGGAGTGCAAACTTAACAACCACTATGGAAATCAGTCTGGCGATATCTCAGAAAATTGGCTATTGTTCTACCTCAAAACCAGCCATACCACTCCTGGGCACATATCCAAAAGATTCTGCACCAAACCACAAGGATATTGGCTCAAATATGTTCATAGAAACTTTATTTGTGATAGCCAGAAACTGCAAACAACCCAGATGTCCTTCAACAGAAGAATGGATAAAATAAAAAACTGTGGTATGTTTATACAATGGAATAGTACTCAGCTCTCAGAAACAAGGAAATCATGCAATTTGCAACCAAATGAATGGAACTAGAAAAGCTCATCCTGAGTGAGCTAACCCAGACCCAGAAAAATGTACATGGCATGTACTCACTTATACCTGGATATTAGTCATATAGTACAAAATAACCATCCTACAACCCACATACCCAAAGAGACAGGAACCTAGCATAACTATACTACTAGAAACTCCACCCAGCAGTGGATAGAAACAGATGCTGCGACATACAGTCAAACACTAGGTGGAGCTCTCAGAGTCATGTATAAAAGGGGGAACTAATAGAGAGATCAGGAGGGGACAAGAACCCCACATGAAGATCAACAGAACCAACCAACCTAGGCTCCTAGAGGATTACAGAGATTGAAACAGTAACATATATATACTGGACCTAGGCCCCCTACATATACATAGATGATAGGTAACTTTGTCTTCATGCAGATCCCTCAGCAAGTGGGGGTGGGGTGGGGGCTGTCTCTGATATGGACACTTGTCGTGTCCCCCTCGACCAGCAAGGACGACGCAACTCGCAAAAGCTCTTCTCAAGCAGTTTATTCAGGTCCCTTGAAAACAGTCTTCCGAATCCCTGCTTGTGTCTCTGCTTCTCTGCTTGTGTCTCTCTGCTTGTGTCCCTGCTTGTGTCTTCGCTTGTGTCTCTCTGCTTCTCCTCCCCCAAGCCCTTATATGCCTACTCAAACCCAATCAGATCATGCCACCTAGCGATCCAAGATAGGCTCACAAAAGGAGGAAGCACACCGGGCTAGGCAGCTGCTACCAACTAAGGCTTGTTTACAGCTAAGCTTGAGCTTTTGGCATCAAGCCAGGCACCATCTTAGGGTTGCAGCTCACCACAGATCCCCCTTTTTGTTTTAAAACGCAACAGGCAAGGGTAGAGGTCTGATCTCTGATATGCATGTAAAGGACATTGTAATGACCCCACGCCCAGTAGCCAACCAGGCTGGTGCCATACCCGTCCGGTATCTTTTTCTCAGAGATGGGAAACTAGGATACCAACCGATATGCAATCAAACATGCCCTTCTTGAAGTCGCTAGAAGCTGACCCCAAGTGCAGTGCTTAGCCTCGCATCCTGAGCGTGATGATAGCTTAGACCTTTAGGGACAGTCAACCAAGCTTGCGGCTGTCCAGCCTCCAAGGCAGCAAAGGCTTGCACCAGCATGGCATTACTTCTCCTCTGTGAAATCCTCATCTTACAGATACACCATAGGGCAATGAAACTGACTAGGAAGAGCATGCCTCCTAGGGCACCCATTCCCGCCCATTCCTTCAGATGATTCATGGCTCGGAGGGTCCATGTTGACAGTCCTCAGCAACAGAGACATCAACCCGGGTGGAATTCACATGCACGATGGCAATTCTCAGATTCTGCATCAGCTTATGAAACTCGCCAGACCAATTTCCTGTAAGATACTGAGAGAGTTGCTTAGACAAATTTGCAGCTACAGTATAATTTTGATATGGCACAGAGGTCACACACAAACCAGTCATTTTCCACTCACAGCCAATCTGGGCCACCTGCCACAATCATCCAAGGCCGTGGCTACATTGGCTGACAAATTATTCAAGGTAGCGGCAGTCTGCACTGAGGCATCCAGGCTTCCAACCCCTTGTTCTTATAAGGGGTGATAGCTGCTTTACACTCCTTTGTACATTGCTCATACACAAGTTGTTTAATTAAGGGCATTGCCAAATCAGGGTCTCCAAATACCCTTCCTGCTGTTTCAACCATTCTAGCCACGAAGTCTGAGAAAGGCTCCAGGGGACCTTGGATAATCTTAGTTAAACTGTCATTCACTTCCCCTTTGTTAGGCAATGATTTCCAAGCTCTGGTTGCAATTAATTGATTTGCTGTAACACCTGAGCCGGATACCCAGTTTGTTGTTGAGCAAATTGACCTGTCCAAGAAGCATGACCACATCCCAGGCTGGGTTTCCTGCTTCACGATTAGCAGCAGCTTGTTCATTAGCAAACTCAATCAAGAACGCCTTCCAGTCTAAATACTGCCCAGAGGACAGGCAGTCACTAGGAGTCATGCAATAACGACTAAGAGCTTCCACCTGAGCTACAGTGAAAGCAGCATTAATCCCGTAAGTGCGGACAAACTCAGCAAGTGCTTTAATTACCTCAAAATCGAGGGGTTCATGATAACGATTTCCCCCTCCATCCTGAAAGACAGGGTAGTACAGCTCATGTCTCACTTCCCTCCAGACATTTGGACAGAATGACCGCCCACTAGGACCACTCGGAGGGGAAGTCTCATTATATGAAAGCGGCGCCAGCACAGGCGGCCCCGGACCTGAGGGCTCTATCCGGGTGCAGTCAGAACTCTTCCTCAAAGATGGCTTCTCCATTTCCCTTGCTAACATTTCAAGTTCCTCTTCAGACTCTGAGCTATCCTCTTCCAAAGTATCTTTCCCAGATTTGACCAAGCGCTCCTCTTTTAACTGCTCTAATTCCTCTTGTCCCTTTTCCACGGCCTTGCAATATCTCTGATCTCCTAAACAACTCTGAACAAGTCTCCAAATAGGCCGTGCTCCTCCCTGCAATGTACCTTGCTTCCAGGCAAAATCTAGATCTCTCCCAAGCTTATCCCAGCAACTGATAAAGGCCAGCAAGGCCAGCATTCGCTCCATTTCTGTGAGGCACTCTCTGCTTTCCTCACCTTGCTCTGCCAGTTGTGTCTTCTACTCGCCCGAATCATGGAACTTTATTTTTTATTTTATTATTTTTTTTTTGGTTTTTCGAGACAAGGTTTCTCTGTGTAGCCCTGGCTGTCCTGGACTCACTTTGTAGACCAGGCTGGCCTTGAACTCGCAAAGATCCGCCTGCCTCTGCCTCCCAAGTGCTGGGATTAAAGGCGTGCGCCACCACCGCCCGGAACTTTATTGCTCCCTCCCGGAGACATTATTTCCTCTTTACCGAGGTCCTTATTGCTCCTTCTGGAGACCTTATTGCCTCTTTACCGAGGTCCTTATTGCTCCCTCCGGAGACCTTATAGTTCGCAACTTCCGCGAAACTTTACCTTTAGTTCGCAATTTCCGTGAAACTTTACCTTTAGTTTGCAATTTCTGTGAAACTTTATTGTCCCAATTTATCCCGGGAACTTACCAGTGCACTGTCCCTGACTGCAAGAGTTCTGAGTCTTTTCTGGTTCCCCGTACGGGCCACCACTTGTCGCGTCCCCCTCGACCAGCAAGGACGACGCAACTCGCAAAAGCTCTTCTCAAGCAGTTTATTCAGGTCCCTTGAAAACAGTCTTCCGAATCCCTGCTTGTGTCTCTGCTTCTCTGCTTGTGTCTCTCTGCTTGTGTCCCTGCTTGTGTCTCTGCTTGTGTCTCTCTGCTTCTCCTCCCCCATGCCCTTATATGCCTACTCAAACCCAATCAGATCATGCCACCTAGCGATCCAAGATAGGCTCACAAAAGGAGGAAGCACACCGGGCTAGGGAGCTGCTACCAACTAAGGCTTGTTTACAGCTAAGCTTGAGCTTTCTGGCATCAAGCCAGGCACCATCTTAGGGTTGCAGCTCACCACAGACACTGTTGCCTGTTATTGGAATACCTTTCCCTAGTGGAGCTTCCCTGTGGGGCTCCAGTACAAGAAGAAGCTCTTAGCCCTCAGGTGACTGATGAACCAAGGTGGTTGATATGTCAAGGGCTCCCCTCATCTGAAGAGAAGGAGAGGAGGGAGAGAAGAGGGGGAAGAGGAAGAGGGTGATATTGTGGGGCCAGGTAGGAAGGAGGAATGGGGCCACGATTGAGATGTGACTTAAGGGCTAGAGAGATCGCTCAGCTGTTAAAGGCTAGGCTCACAACCAAAAATATAAGAGATATAACTTCAATAAATAAATAAATTTAAAATTTAAAAGAGAGACAAAGGTGATAAATGACTCAAAGAACCTTTATTCCAGCCACAACAGGGCATATGAATTCACAGTGATTATGACTTCATGCACAAGTGTTATGGCAAGAATAACATTTGATTACTGTTAGGAGAAGGAAAGTCAGTTTTCTTCAGTGGTATGTTACCTGCTATATCAAGCACATTCCAGGGCAACCCACATGCCCAGATTTAGCTGGCCAACACAAACTGGACTGGATACTTTTAGGGAGAGTGAAAGAGACAGGAAGAAAGACATGATGTTGCGTGGGTAGAGAGGATCTTGGAGAAGGGGTGAATTTGATCGAAATACATTGTATGACATTCTCAAAGAATTAGTAGAAACATTTTTTTTAAAAGTCAGTTAATTTCATCCATTATTAATGAAATGCTCCAGTATTTATTTGATTGAATTAAAGCCAAACACAGCTCCTTGTTAGAGAACTCAAAAGGCATTTTTTGTTATCCTTGCTTACTGAAGTTGGCAACATCAGCTTCAACATAACAGAGCCTGACAGCTTGTTCCAGTCTGAAAATACTGATGACAGGCAAGTGATACACATTTTAATTAGAAGGTCCCACAGAAATGTCAAATCCATAGTACAAAACTAAGAGACTTGATGGTGTCCATTCTGGGGAGATAGAAAGATGCTTAAAATGATTTATGAGCTGGCAAGATAGCAAAGAGATTAAAAGCATTTGCCCCCAAACCTAATGACCTGAGTTCCATCCTAGAGAACCACATAGAGGAAGGAGGAAATTGACTGTCACAAACCGTCCTCTGACTTCCATATATGCACTTTCCCAGGTGTGCACATTCAAGCATGCACATACAAAAGAATAAAGTGCAACAAAATTTAATAATAGTTTTACATTATTAAACATAGAACTAGAAAGAAGAGAGGAATCAGAAAACCCTAGAATTTAAAGAGTTGTGAATCTCCACTAAAGGCTGTTACACTCCAATTTGGGATATTTGTGAACATCTAGAAAAGCTATGGTTGTTACAACTGGGGTGATAGCTACTTGACATCTACTGGATGTTCACTAGGGCAACTACTAATGTCTTATGACATATAAGAAATCCCTCATTTAAAAAAATCATGGCTTCCAAGGTTGAGAAACCCTGATCCAGAGAAGCAGGGGGACATAAATAATCTTTACACTGGCAAATTCTATTGCTCTAATCCTCTGGTATTCAGGATATTTCTACTGTGAAAACAATTAGCTCATTGATCAAGTTCACACTAATGTATTCATTTAAATACTGTACAATCATTTTCTTTCATTCAATGAAATTTCATTGAGCTCTTCAGTGTAACAGGTGTTTTGGTGAAAAGTAACATGTATAAGAAATTCATTGTGCTATTAAAGAAATTAGTGTGCACCTGCAACTGATACAGCAGGTGAGTCAAGTATGTGTTATTTAAAAAAAAAAAACATAAACATTTGAGTTAATACTGAATGCAGATGGTGGGGGAAAGACAAAATGAAGTGAACCTCTTAACTTTTTAAGCTTATTAAGCAAGCCTTTAACAATAGGTAATTTTCTTAAAGAAAATGCTGCAGTAATGTTGTTACAACACTGTGGGCTAGGCAATGTGCAAAACTAGGTGAACACATATTTTCATTGATTTACTTTCATTTTTCTTTCCTGTGGTACAACATATAGCAATTTGTGAAAAGAAGAAAGCAGGTGTTTGTGAAAAACAGCAATTGGGTGATAGGTGAAGTTTTAATGATGAATAAAGTGCTGGGTTTAGGATGCATGACTGCCTTGTACAAAAATGAACCATGGAAGAAAAACTGAAGAAACATTTCAAGTTAGTAATGGCAGAGGTCTATAAGGGTTCTTACAAGTGGTGGTGCTGTTGGAATCAGAATGTGGGCAGATCTGGCCGTTACAACAGAGGTTTCAAAGGCTAGCAAGGAAAGGATACAGGAAGCAAGCAGTTGACCTGGTTAGGGGGATGTTAGAGGAAAATGGAGAGAGAAGAGAAAAGTAGAGAGTGGGTGGGCACAGATGAAAAGAACGAAACCTAAGGGCTTGGGTTGTAGATCAATGATAGAGCATACGCTCAGCATGTGCATGCCTCTGGGTTCAATCCCTGTTACAAAAGAGAAATAAAAATTTAAAAGGAAGGAAAATTAAAAGGACACAATCACACTTTAGGTCATTCTAAATGTCCAATGTGATTCTTATATCTGGGGATAGGACATGAAAGAGGTAGGGAAAAGGATGAGTGCTAGGTATTCTTTCAATTAACATCAATTTTGACCAAAAAAAAAAAAAAGGTTTCTTCACTGTCATAATCCAGCAAAAATGGAATTTTAACAGAGGTGTCTTAAAACATGTTTCTAGTGTACTCTAGATAACTGCTTTCCATTTTTTTCTGCTGAGTTCCCCAGGAAACAAAATCTTTCTTATGACTTTAACCTCACAGTTATGAAATTTTATACTCAATGTGATGCTCTCAATTGAGAAATCTCAAGCAAGGAAGCTGACTGTTAGAGCTGTCTGTTGAACCAACTACCAGGATGCTGTAAGGCTGTTTTTCATTGCCCGCTCCTAACTCATACTATTATATAGAGTAAAAAAGGAGCAATTACTTTAAAAAAGGACAGCAAATAAAAATTTGGAAAAAAGTAATCTGTCTATAAACCAACTGTCAAAAATACAATAATGTTTAATAAATTAAGGAATGTATGTGAAAATAATAAGTCATCATTAAAATTTAAATTATGTCCTATAAATTTTAATAGGATCTCAACAAATGCCAGTATTCTTTGTCTGCAACTAGGCAAGCAAACTGTGAAGTTAAATTACAAAACAGATAAGAATAAAATCAGCAAAGCCTGAAAAGTAAGAGCAGCCAAGAATGGCAAGTGCTACTGTATTGAAATGTATTTACAATGGCACAATTATTTAGAAATATAGAACTGGTCCATAACCAGAAGTACAGATGTAATTCAAGAGTCCCAAGATATGGCATGAAAACATACACGATTATTTAGCATAATACAGAATAAGCATCTGAAGCCTGTTGGGTGAAGCTGAGCCTGTTTTAAATGACATAGGACAACTGAGTGAAAAAGTGAAATTAGGTCTGTACTTCATAGTGCGCATTTAAATCAACTCCAAATGGATCAATGATTTAAAAGTTTAATTCTTTTTTTTTTAATTTTGTTTTCAATACCTATTGATAGTAGTTTCCCCTTCCTCAACTTCTTCCAGTCCATTCCCACCACCTTCCCTCTCCCCTGTATCTGCATTTCCTCCATTTCCCTTCAGAAAAGAGCAGACCTCCTAAGGATATTAACCTACCTAATACAATATAACAAGGTACAATAAGACTAGACACAAACTCTCACATCAAGCCTGAATGACGCAACCCAGTGGGAGGAAAAGGTTCCCAGGAGCAGCCAAAAGAGTCAGAGACAGCTTCCACTCTCACTATTAGGAATCCCATAAAAACACCAAGCTAACATAACATATATGCAGAGGACCTAGATGAGAGCCATACAGGCTCCCTAATTGTCGCTTCAGTATCTGGGAGCCCCTATGAGCCCCGCTTAGTTGATTCTGTGGGCCATGTTCTCCAGGTGTCCTTGACTATCTGACTCCTGCAATTCTTCCTCTTCCTCTTCTGTGGGGTTCCCTAAGTACCAAGGAGAGGAACCTGATGGAGATTTCCAATTTAGGCTCTCTTTCTGCCTAATGCTCGGGTATGGGTCTTTGCATCCTCTCCCATCAGCTGCCAGCAGAAGTATCTCTGATGACGATTGGTTTAAGCACTTACCTATGTAATTTATGTATTTGTTTGTTTGTTTCTTTGTTTATTCATTCATTCATTTTACATCCCAATCTCAGCCCCCTCCCTCTTCTCCACATGGTCCCACCCTCCCACTCCTTTCCCCTTTCCCCCCTCCCTTTATCCTCCAAAAAGGGGAATCCCTCATCAATCTACCCTGGCTCTTCATGCTGTATCAGGACTAAGAGCATCCTTTACACTGAGGCCAGACAAGGCAGCTCAGTTAGGATAAAGTGATCCACAAACAGGCAACAGAGTCCATGTCAGAGATAGTTCCCACTCCACTTTCTAAGGGAACTACATGAAGACAAAGCTGCCTATCAGCTATGTATGTGTAGGGGGCCTAGGTCTAGTCCATACATGCTTTTTTTTTTGGTTGGTGCTTCGGCCTCTGTAAGCCCCCTGGGGCCTAGATTAGTTGACTCTGTTGGTCTTCATGTGGAGTTCCTGTCCCCTCTGGATCCCTCTATTCTTCCTCCCACTCTTCTACAAGATTCCCTGAGCTCCACCTAATGTTTGGCTGTGGGTCTCAGCATCTGTTTCAATCCACTGCTGGGTGGGGCCCCTCAGAAGATAATTATGCTAGGTTCCTGCCTGCAAGCATAGCATATATTTTTTTTCTCTCCTAGGTCTCTGGGCTATCCAGCTCCTGGTTCCTGGTCATCCAGGCAGTGCTATGCTTGCAGACATGATTTATGGGAAGAAAAGGATAAAAATGTTCTAACATATACTTTTCACATTCTAAGTGTCATATTCAGAAATCTCTCATCATCTCTCCATTTCGTTTATAAATAAGAATATGTTTTAGGCTCTTCTCTATTTCCATTCTGTTATTCCATTCATACTTTCATTTTGATACATAATTATTTTTGTCTTTTATGTCAGGACAGTCACTATCTTTACTTCTTAGCTGTTTTCCTCCTTTTGTATATGGTAATTCCCTTTGGTATACGGTTTTTCTTTTCATACTTTCAGCTAGATATGACCTACTATGGCTCAAAAATTTTAAGTGGAGAAGTCCAAAACTAAGCAACTCATAGTGTTTAAGTTGCATTTCATTCTGAGTAGTGTGATGACATCTAGCACTGTCAAACTCCATTCCAGCAAGTACTCTATTCATCCTCTTATCTAGCATATTCATAGTGTGACATTGCTACACACATTTTAGTTACTTGGGAGCCTTGGCTATGAAATTATCTGTTGAATTGTCACAGTGCTTGTGTTCAGCTAACTATTTCACTTGACACTACCACCAAAGCATAGGAATAAAGATGTTAAGAACTTGGATATGCTAAAGAGAAGCTGAAAATTCCTTGTTTAATTAAGGAGGTAAAATAAGCTCCTAATTAAATAGAACAAGAAAAAAAGATACATGCTAAGGTTGTTCAGGATTTTGATAAAAATGAATCTTTAATCTACAAGATTATGGGAAAGGGGAAGGCAAATTAATGTGAGACACCAATACACCTCAAACCCCAAATGTTATAGCAACAGTGCATTATAAGTACCTACTCAAGAAAGAGAAAACATTACATCTGTGCTAGATGTGTGTAGGAAAACTATAGTACATATAGAATTCAGTACTATCCACGGTTTGAGTCATCCACTTGGAGTTGACTGAAATACTTTACTTGCAGATTTTCCTATAGCTAATCTTTTGCCTGCCCTCCTTTATTATATCTTTCAAACCAATCAATGTTTCCTCAGATATTGTGGGACAGGAGAAGTCAGAATAACTAGCTGAATCAAAGGACAATATTGCAAAGATAACTGGGACTTTTGACTTGCCTGGAAGTAGCAAAGAAAGTAGACTGCTTAATAGGACAGAAGAGGCTCCAAGTTGTAGCCAAATCCCAAGGTCAGAAAATTACTTTTCATAGCACAGTAGAGTCTCAGTTTGAGCTTACTCTGGGTCTCCAAGGAGAAAAAAACCCTTCTGGTCAGGTCTGTGGGACGTGGTGAATGGCTCTGCCAATATTTTATTTTTGTTTGTAAAATTACATAATCTATTGAGACAGAACAAAACAAAACTTCTGTACTCTAAGCTTGATCTTGTCTCCCTCTCCCAGTTAAAATGATCGGAGATGTGGGTTATTTGGACAACTATATTGCGTCAGTACTATACAACACCCCCTACTGGACAAGGCCTGTACCTTATAGAAGATCCCTGGTCATAATCATAACTCCACAAGGCATTAGAGCATAATCAGATGTTATGAAGAGGATGACAGACAAAAGATTCATATAAAGACATGTTCTTTATAACATGTCTCCAAATAAGAAAAAGAGGGGTAGTGGATATGTCATCAACACCCACAACCTCACTGAGAGAAGTCAGAGGCTGAGCCCAGCAGGCTAATGAGGAGCATCAGAACATGAATAATGCTGCATATTAGAGCCTGGTGTGGTAATGTATGCCTACAATCCCTAAGACTTGGAAGGTTTTAGGTTTTAGAATTCAAGGCTGGCCTGGGCAACATAGTAAATTTCAGACCACTGTTGTCTATTCCATGTGATCTAAAATCAAAAAGGGAAAGAAAATAATAGAAAAGAAAAGGTTTGCTTACAGGAACATTATATATACTATGATATGGTTTCATATCAAAGTTGGTTTGAAGGATCAAAGAAAACCCTGGAATTTGAGAAATGTTAGAAATAAAGAGGTTTCAACTGAGAAGCTACACTTCAACTTCAATGTAGTTTTTTTTTTTTCAGAGTGCTCTTTGGTTCATTACAAATGATAAAACAAGTAATTCAGGCTGATTTGGGTCACTGATCATAGAGAAAATGCCTATTTGCTTCAGGTTGTCAAAAACTGCCTGCTAAGAACTTGGCCAGCATAGTTAGAATGGCTGTTGAGGAATAAGCACTGGCTACCTGAAATCTTGGCCCTGTCAGAGATGAGCAATGAGACTGAGAGCTTGTGTCTGAACCTCTCTGCATTTCTCTTACTCATTTGTGTAACAAGGAAAATGTACTGAGTCAGTAATGTTCAAAAACAATTATGCCCTTCTAAGACTCCCAGTAGATGTTTGAAACTGCAGGTAATACAAAAATCCCACCTACACTAGTTTTTCTTATCTATACATATGTATGATAAAGTGTAAAATATAAATTAGACATAGTAAAAGGTTAATAACAAAATTAATAATAAATGGAACAAGTATAAACCTTAATAAAATAATTTGAATGTTATCTCTTTCTTAAAAAAATCTCATTTTTTGGCAGCACACATTTTATTTATTTAACTTCCTGAGCACTTTTAACATTCTAAACACTGGAAACTAATAAAAATAAAAATAAATAAATAAATAAATCAAAATATTCTTTGTTACCTAGAGATGATAGGAAGTGTCAGATTACAAAATAGTAGCAGATCTTTGCCTATTTCTCTGTCTCACTCCTCCAAACCTATGGCTGACACTTCTCTCACCATTTCCTGTTTTTTTTTAAATACTTTATTTTTTTTCTTCAAGTTACATCTCAGTCACAAACCCCTCCCTATTCCCCCCTCCTATCCCGCCCTTCCACCCTCTTCCCCCCAGAAGTTTCCCCTTTCAGTCCAACAGATGTTTCCTTCTCTTACAACAGTAAATATTATACAAAACAACAGATATAAATATGCCACATTTATATTTCCTTGTTTTTTTAACCCCTGTGTAGTAGGAACTAAATGTACCAAACTCAGTATTCTGAAATTAAAAAAAAAAAAAAGGTCCAGCCCTAAATAAGCAAAGCTCTCAGAAACACTGAAACTCCAATAGTTCTTTTCCCTTTGATGGAGTTTTTCTCAAGCTGAGCAATCAATGATTCTGCAAATTAACACCTAGTTCTAAAGACCAAGGAAGGACCTGAATAGAATAGTACAGGAGCTTGGGAACATCATTAATCACTTCTACCCTATAGATCTCCATGGCCCCTAAGCTCATAGACACTGTGGATGACTCCTTTGTACCTCCATCTTAACTGGGGCCTCTCAATTCCTCTTGCCACACTTGGAACAGTATTGAGAGCTATAGCAGAGGCCAACAACTGAATGAACTGTCCCAGGGAGCAATATTGACAAAGCAATTGCAAAGAGTACGCCACTTACTCTGGGAGAAGTTAGGTGAAGCCTGGTATATGAATGGAAGGTTGAAAGTGAAGGGTAGTCTTCACTCTCAGTAGCAGTAGTGATCAGTCTTGAAGAGGATATCACAAACATGGTAATATACTGGGCTTTCTAATCAGTCCACTCGATTAGCTTCATATTCAGCCTGCCTAGGTGGGCGGGAAGTGAGTCCCAACAAGTTATTTGTCTGAATGGTTCCAGACCTCAATTTATTCCATAACTTAGTGTGGGCCATGGCACAAACCAATTTGGCCATTCAGCCCTCATCCAGATGGATGATGTAATGTCTATTCTTCAGCCAGTAGTGGCCCATTTATGGCTTGACGTTTCCTTCATTTGTCCACGGGGTGGACCAAATCCTGGTTTATCTACATAGTGAGTTCCAGAGTTAGCTGGGAATACAGAGTGAGACCTTGCCTCAAACACAAAAACAAAGTGCTGGCCAAGGATGATATCAACACAGCCTAGGATGGGAATAAAGGTGTTTCTCTCCTTACAAGCTTCATTCATAGTTGTGACATCATAGCCTCTCATGGAAGCCCCACCCCGAAGCACATTGATAGGGTCAAGCTCATTAATGATGACTTGGGCCACAAAGCCTTTCAGGACCTGGGCATAGCCCTTGTCCACATTGTAGCGTGACACTGGCACCATCTTGCCTCTAATCAACATAACTTGATGCCATCTATGAGAGACTCCAGCCATTCATAAAAGTTGGGAGACTTGCTGTTGGTGACAAAATCATTGACATTGATGTCAGACACTTTCAATCTCATTGACCATCATCTTGTAGAGGTTATGGACCTTGATCCTTGTCTTCTCAGAGATACCTTGAATGCCTAACAGAAGCTGTGGGTACTTGATGTGACTGAGCTTGGTAAAGTCACCACCATCATCCAGAATCATGTTGAGGAGTCTGTCCTTTAAAGTGTAGTATTTGTTCAGTGCACCACAGGTTCTCTTCACCCTTCTAGGAATACATTGGAGTGTCAGCATCAGCTACAATGATCCTGAGTAGAGATGTTGCATCTGGACCACCACAACTCAGAACTCATGGTCACTAGAGTCTCAGGACAATAGTTTCCACAACCTCATGCAGGCAGCTAATAATGCAGCAGTGGCTTGGATATTGAGTTCATCTTCCTTATGGACATCTATTTTGGCATATCATTCTTGGCAATGTCCAGGAACATTTATCCCAGGAAACCAGAATGATCTTTGTGACTTTTAAAGGCAGTTTGTTAGGCATGTTTGGCAGGGTTCCTATCAGAGTGATCGAATCAGAAGAAGGGAGCTAGGTGGTCTCATAACAAACTCATTTTTCACAGGAGTCCACATATTAATGCCTCAGTAGAAAGTTGTCCCTCAGTTGGCAGCTAGATATCATCATGTGAAGAGAATTTGAAAATTGGCAATATATTTTTTCTAGCATGAGAAAGTAATGTCCATTTATCAGTTCAAATTCCTGAGATATAGTTTTCCTTGTTCAATATTATTTTTCAATTCTCTCTGCTTCTAATAGACACAAATACTCAGTGCTGAAAACTCAATTCAAAGAATAATTACTGGATTAGTATTAAGTTGCAATTATAGTAATTTGATGACTTCAATTATTTTGACTTTATCTTTGACAAGGATGCCTGAAACAAATTGAAATTGGAGCTGATAGTATAAATTAAAATTTTATTAATCTATATTAATTAATACCTAATAAACACCTATAACCTAACAACACCTAATACCTAATAACACT
>CAJQZJ010000406.1:631338-682476 GCA_907164525.1 Lophiomys imhausi
AAAAAAAAAACAGGTTTCTAAGGGGTTATGATATGATATATGATATGATATTTTTGCTATGATGATATAACAAAAACTAATACATCAAAATAGGACAAAACAAACAGAAGGGAAAGAGTCCAAGAAAAGGCACATGAACCAGATATAGACACAGAGACCCACTCATTGACACACTTAGTAATTCTATTAAAAACACAAAACTGGAAGCCATAATATATATGCAAAGGACCTATACGGCAGAGAGAGAGAGACAGAGACAGAGACAGAGAGAGACAGAGAGACAGAGACAGAAAGACCAAGAGACTAAAATAAAAATTAAATTAAATTTAAAAAGAGGAAAGCCCTGACATGACATTTTGAAACAAGAAACCTGCTGGGATGCCATTGAGTTCCTTTTCTGTTGGCCATATACTGCTGGGCTTGCAGCCTACCCTCAGGAGTAGTTTGTTTCCCCAGTGAGACTTCCTTGGATGAAACTAAATTTTGATTTGTAAATGGTTATCAATTGCAGATAGCATCTGGGTTTGGAATGGGTGCCTGTGTCTACTTCTTATAGCTCCAGGACTCCATCTGGTGCAGACCAATGCTATTTTAAAGCCCTATTTGTGCTATTGGACATTCTACCTAGTTTTTATTTTGTCTTTCTGACAGAGAAGGAAGGTGAGGAAAAGTGCACCCACCTAAAAAACAACCTTTCTGTGTCCCTGATGAGAAATGTAGAGAAAAATCTCATAGTAGGCAAAATGTAGATTAGACTGAATTCTCTAAGCAGTAGCAGCAACAAAGTTTCCAAATGGTCTCCTTTGTTATTATAGAGTTCATTTCAAGTTGAGGACACTATCATTTCAGCTTTGTCCTTGCCACCACATCCATAGTACCAAGTTCTCCAGACTTTTAAAATGATGCCAGACAAATTTGTCAAAAATCTAATGATAACATGTTGAACAGGCCGCTTAATCAGAGTTCGGGAAGTCAAATGGTGTGAGACACGAGTGCACAAAAGTTAAGAGAATGAGTCAAAGGCAAAATGGACATTATGACTTTGAGGAAAGTCAAGTTTTGTGAATATGTTTAGAGAACAAGCTATTAGTGAACCCAGACAACAAGATATAGTAAGTAGAGAGACCTCCATTTTCCTCAGAATTTAAAATCTTTTCTCATTAATGATCTTGAAGTCTCATTCTGTGCTTGCCATATCTACAAAAAGATGTTTAAAATATATTGAAACATACATAAAGGTACAAATAAGCCAACCAAAGAAAGACCAATGTCATATGATGAGGTTGTATGGACCCTACATAAGTCAGACTCAAAAACAGAGAGGATGCTGGTTACTAAAAAGAGGGAGATAAGGAGAGGTCAGGAAAAAAAACAACACAATGACCAAATGGTACAATGTTTCAGCTAGTCAGGAGGAATAAGATTTAGTGTTTCATTGCACAAAATGGTGACAATAGTTAACATACTGCACATTTCAAATCTGCCAAAAAATAGGCTTTAAATATTTTTTAACCACAAAGAAATAATAGTGTATTAATTAACCTAATTTTGCATTTCTAAAATGTATACATAGATCAAAACATCACATTCTACTCCATAAATGACATCTCCCTCTAGTGCCCCCTACTGGCAGAGCCTACTGGGCCATCAACAGACAAAGACTGACAAAGTGTCTGCCTTAGCATGACAATAACAAACAAACGACAAAACAAAACACTGTCTACTCTGGTTTTTCTTATTTTTGGCAGCTTCATATAATACCTTTTCAGTTTATAAAAAGAAATGTAATCTAAATCTGTATTATAAAACAAAATTTAAAAGAATGGTTATTCTATTTGTCAATGGTTTTCTAATTTTTGGCAATTTTATGCATGTATAAAGCATCATACTTGACAATGTCATACGATATATTTTTATTAGAGTCACCTATTAGTCTTACTTTCTTCCCTTTGACTCCTGCTGAACTCCTTTTCAACTAGTTTCCATTCTACTTTCGTGTATTTTGATTAATGAACTCAGTATAAATAACAGAGGAAAAGATAAATGAAATAGATGATACTTTACATGAGAAACCAAGAAGTGGGAGTTTAGTTCAATAATAAAGCACACACCAAGTATGCCCAAAATCTTGGATTTGGTCTCTATGCCCCCACACCTAATAAAAAAGACATAAATTTAAAAATCAACACAATAAGAGAAAAATAGTAATAATACAAATTCTATTTAAAGAAAACTAGAAAATGAAGAAGGCTTAGAAAACTGAGATCTAGTAAGAACACAACAGAAACAGAATTGAAGAGAGATATGATTAAGATGAAATAAAAATGTATGCAGAAAATAATTTGTAGAAAGAAAAGATGAAATATGAGCCAATGTATCCAAGGGAAGTCCTGGATGAATTAACCGAACTGGAACTACATTCTATGCTATCACAGGAGATACAGTACATATTTTCTAAGATTGCCAGTATTACAGAAAAGATATAATAGAAAGAATTAAATGAACTATTTGTTACTAGAGGAATGAAAAGACAAAAGAAACTGGACATAAGAGGTTGATTATTAGAACCCAAATATTTGTAGGAAGATCCCAAAGAAAATTATACCCAACTTCTGAGGAAGAGGCACTGCCCAGCTTGTCTAAGAATCTCTAAAAAATTCAATGAATCTGTTCTGAAAAATACGGCAATCCTAGACACTGCCACTGTCAGAGTGAGTAAAGAATCACTACTGCAATGAAAATGACAGGAACAGAAGTGAACAGAAAGGAGTCAGTCCCTTCTTCCAAATGACATCTCCCTCTAGTGCCCCCTACTGGCAGAGCCTACTGGGCCATCAACAGGCAAAGACTGACAAAGTGTCTGACTTAGCATGACAAAAACAAACAAACAACAAAACAAAACACTGTCTACTCTGGTTTTCTTATTTTTGGCAGCTTCATACATATATATGCAATGTGGTTGTTGACAATTTCATACAGCACAATTTGATAAGAGTCACCCATGACTCTCCTGTCTCCCTCTATCTCCTATTGAATTCCTTCTCTCTAACACATAACTGTTTAAGTTTCAGATTGAAACACATGAAAATGTTGTACAGGTCCTTTACTTGCTTGGTGAGAGTTACCCCCAGGTATTTTATATTGTTTGTGGCTATTGTGAAAGGGGTTGTTTCCCTTATTTCTTTCTCAGCCCATTTGTTGGTTGTATAAAGAAGGGCTTCTGATTTTTTTGAATTAATTTTGTATCCAGCCACCTTGCTGAAGGTGTTTATCAGCTGTAAGAGTTCTTTGGTGGAGTTTTTGGGGTCGCTTATGTATATTATCATATCGTCTGCAAATAGGGATATTTTGACTTCTTTGTTTCCAATTTGTATCCCCGTGATCTCTTTTAGTTGTCTTACTGCTCTAGCAAGAACTTCAAGTACTATATTGAAGAGATATGGTGAAGGTGGACATCCTTGTCTTGTCCCTGAGTTTAGAGGAAATGCTTCAAGTTTCTCTACATTTATTTTGATGCTGGCCACTGGCTTGCTGTATATTGCCTTTATTATTTCTAGGTAGGGTCCTTGTATGCCCGTTCTCTCCAGAACTTTTAGCATGAAGGGGTGTTGGATTTTGTCAAATGCTTTTTCTGCATCTAGCGAGATTATCATGTGGTTTTTTCTTTCATCTTGTTTATATGGTGAATGACGTTGATAGACGTATGTTCAACCATCCCTGCATTCCTGAGATGAAACCTACTTGATCATGGTGTATGATACTTTTGATGTGTTCTTGAATTCGGTTTGCTAGCATTTTATTACATATTTTTGCATCTATGTTCATGAGAGAGATTGGTCTGAAGTTCTCTTTCTTTGTTGGGTCTTTGTGTGGTTTAGGAATAAGGGTGACTGTGGCCTCAATAGAATGAGTTTGACAGTGTTCTTTCTGATTCTATTTGGTGAAAGATTTTGAAGAGTATTGGTGTTAGCTCCTCTTTGAAGGTCCGGTAGAATTCCATGCTAAAGTCATCTGGCCCTGGGCTTTTTTTGGTTGGGAGAATTTTAAGGACTGTTTCTATTTCCTTAGGGGTTATAGGGCTGTTTAATCTGTTTATCTGGTCTTGATTTAGCTTCGGTAGGTGGAATCTATCAAGAAAATTGTCCACTTCACTTAAGTTTTCAAATTTGGTGGAGTATATAGATTTTTAAAGTAGGACCAAAATATTCTCTGGATTTCCTCAATGTCTGTTGTTTTTTCTCCCTTTTCATTTCTGATTTTGTTGATTTGTGTTTTCTTCCTCTGCCTTTTAGTTAATTTGGCTAAGGGTCTGTCTATTTTGTTGATCTTCTCGAAGAACCAACTCTTGGTTTCATTGATTCTTAAGAACTTCAAGCCCTTGAAGAAAGAAATTGAAGAGGCCTTTAGAAGATGGAAAGATCTCCCATGCTTATGGATAGGTGGATCAAGATAATAAAAATGGCCATCCTACCAAAAGCAATATGTAAATTCAATGCAATTCCTATCAAAATACCAACATAATTCTTTATAGACCTGGAAAGAGCTATTATCAATTTCATATGGAACAACAAAAAAACCAAAATAACTAAATCAATCCTGTACAATAAAAAAACATCTGGAGGTATCACCATCCCAGATTTCAAGCTGTAGTACAGAGCAATAGTAGTAAAAACAGCATGGCACTGGTATAGAAACAGATTAGTAGATCAATGGAATCAAATTGAATACCCACAAATGGATCCACACACCTATGGCCACCTAATTTTTGACAAAGAAGCCAAAACCGCACAATGGAAAAAGGACAGCATCTTCAACAAATGGTGCTGGTCCAACTGGATGTCCACTTGTAAAAGAATGAAATTAGACCCATACTTATCACCTTGTACAAAACTTAAGTCCAAGTGGATCAAAGACCTTAACATAAGGCCAGTCACACTAAATCTACTAGAAGAAAAAGTGGGGAAAACCCTCGAACTCATTGGCACAGGTGACAACTTCCTGAACAGAACACCAACAGCTCAGGACCTGAGACCAACAATCAATAAATGGGACCTCATGAAATTGAAAAGCTTCTGTAAGGCAAAAGATACTGCCATTCAAACAAAACGGCAGCCTACAGACTGGGAGAAAATCTTCACCAACCCCACATCTGACAGAGGGCTAATATCCAAAATCTACAAAGAACTCAAGAAATTAAATGCCAAGAAACCAAATAATCCAATAAAAAAAATGGGGGACGGAGCTAAATAGAGAATTCACAAAGGAGGAATCCCTAATGGCTGAGAGACACTTGAAGAAATGCTCAACATCCTTAATCATCAGAGAAATAAAACTCAAGATGACTCTGAGATTCCATCTCACACCTGTCAGAATGGCTAAGATCAAAAACTCAAATGACAGCACATGCCGGCAAGGGTGTGGAGAAAGGGGAACCCTCCTCCATTCCTGGTGGAGTGCAGGCTTGTGCAACCACTATGGAGGTCAGTATGGCTATATCTTAGGAAGCTTGTCAGGACCCAGCCATACCACTTCTGGGTATACACCTAAATGACTCCTCATGGAACCAAAGGAAGTTTCCCCATCTATGTTCATAGCAGCCTTATTTGTAATATCTAGAAACTGGAAACAACCCAGATGTCTCTCAACTGAAGAATGTATTTAAAAACTGTGGTACATCTACACAGTGGATATTACTCAGCTATCAGAAACAATGAAATTATGCAATTTGCAGCCAAATGGATGGAACTGGAGAAGCTCATCCTGAGTGAGCTAACCCAGACTCAGAAGGATGCACATGGCATGTATTCACTTATAGTAGGATTTTAGCCATATAGTATAGGATAACTATACTACAACCAACACACCAAAGGGAACATGGACATAGACTTTTTATTTTATTTTCTGGTTTTTTGTTTGTTTGTTTGTTTTTTAGTTTTTTCTCCCTGGCAATGAGACACTTTTCACTGGTGGTACTGCCTTGTAGGCCCCCAGTGTATGAGGAGGCTCTTGTCACTCATATGACTTCTGAACTGGGGCGAAGGACTGTTATGTAAGGACACTCCACTCCAGAGGAGTGGGATGGAAGGGTTAGGGGGTAGAGGGTGGGAGGGCAGGGCTGGGAAGGGGGAAAAGAGGACAATATGATGGAGATGTAACCTGAAGCAACAAATTTATTTATTTAAAAAAAGAAACACATGAAAATGAAATGAAATAAAAAGTTTAGTCCTTCATCAGCACTAGTCACAACTGGAATGTTCAAGAACTGTAGGAGATGGTGTGACCCAAATCACACAGGATCATCTGGGCAAGTTTCACCTTTTATGATGTGTCTGTAAACCTAGAAACTAGGTTCAATCCAGCAAAGTTAACTATTCTTCAATCAAATAACAGAACGATGACATTAGTAAAAAACTTGTCTTCAAGGTGATGGTTATCATGGTGATATTTGTAGGATTTACATCTAAAGTCAGTTCTTTTTCAAAACAGTACATTTTATTACTCATATTACTCATATAATATTACAATATGGTAAATAATATATTTCAAGCATAGAACCTAGATTTAAATTATCTTAGTTTTAAATTTTTATTTAGTGTATGTGTGGTGGGTATATAAGGGCCTGGAAGTCAGAAAACAATTTGTTTGAGTAGTTTTTTCTTTCTCCCATGTGGGCCTCAGTACTGAACTCTGGGCATCAGGCATTGTGTCAAACACCTTTACTCACCAATTCATCTCTCAGATCCTAGAAGCTGGATTTTTACATCTGGAAAAAAAAAGCTTGTCAAGCAAACAGTGCTTTCTGTCTTCTGGACACAACAGGGCTAATGCATATATAAACTCATAAGACTGTCAGCATGCACAGGTCTGAGCCAGATGGGTTCCCAGAAATGAAAGGGTGAAATGGACACAAAGTCCCACTCCTAATGAAGAAATTTTTTTATCTATTTTTGCAATTGATATGTGCTGGAAAAATGAAGACCACTTTGTTCCAATGGAATGCCATTGGGTATATTCACCACACTACAAATACACACCATGCCCAGGCATAGTTGGCCAACACAAAATTATCTTCATATATTTTTGTGTAAAGAGAACTTTTTGTTTCATTTTGGCTTTTTTTGTCTACTAGCTTTTTGTTTGTTTTGATTTTAGCTTTTGTGGATATTTTAGAGAGAGAGAATATAAATTTGGGTAGTTATGGAGGTGAGAAAGATCTGAGAGAAGTTAGGGGAAGGGAAATATGATCAAGACACATTATATGAAAAATATTGAATTAAAAATGCATGTTTCGGTTCAAGAAAGTAAACAAAGGGCACATCAAAAAACAGAGTCTGTTCCTAGGAGTTGACCCCCTGAGCATGTTTGACAATCTATAGTCTCCTGAATTTTGTCATTTATCTATCAAGTTGTAATAAATTAAAGAACTATAAACAACTAAAATACAACTTGACAGAGCTACACAGTTGATTCCAGAACTGTTCATTAAGCCTCTGGAATATTGTCTCAGGCTATTTTAGGAAGCCCATAGTTTCACATAAAGATTTTATTTGCTTGCACCTGTTCAGCAGGATATTGCATGTTAAGAAAGAAGAAAATGGGCCAAAAATCCAAATTAATAATGGAACATAATCACATAAGGTATTGTGACAATAAAAGTAATTTTATTTAATAAAATACATTCACAACAAAGGACAGGAATGAATAAAAGCTGTTTTCTTTTTTTCTGGTTTGATGATAAGTTACAACACTATCATACTCAGTGTTTAGAAATAGCTTGGAATGAATCCTTCACCTGTCAGTTTGTGATGTTTACAGGATGTTTCTATTGACAGTAGCAGTGATAGGAGAGTCCTGTGCTCTTGTTCTCTATAGTATTGACGTTGACGTTATCTATACTATGTCAATCAAAGGCAGCATGAAGACATGGTTAAGTCAGTCATTAGCTTTGAAATTATCACAGTTACAAAAATCATTTAAGTTTCAGTTTCCTTACTATTAAAGAATATCTTGGGGATTAAATGACTTTATGGATACATGTAAAGAAGCTAAAACATTTTTATCATGTAGAGTTGTACTATTATGAATGGATTGTCCAGTACAGAAACAATTATAACTTCTTATCTGATAAACAAATGTGTATACTTAGCAAATGTTAATTGAGTGTATATTAGGTACCAGATACTCTACAAGATTTTTATGAACGTATCAGTGAAAACACCAGACAAAAGTCCATGATATTATAGAGCTAGTAGCATTCATTATACTAAAGATATAACATCATTTTTCAGGAGTAGGAACCAGTCCATATCCTTAAGAAAATAATATTCCAGGCCAGGCAGTGGTGGCACATAACTTTAATCGCAGCACTTGGAAGGCAGAACCAGGCAGATTTCAGAGTTCAAGGACAGCCTGGTCTACAGAGTTAGTTCCAGGACAGCCAGGGCTACACAGAGAAACCCTGTCTTGGAAAAGTCAAAAAAGAAAGAAAAATAAATTGACATCCCTTTACCTTCAAAACTTACAAATGTCCTTTGAAAGGAACCATAGTTAGCAACAATTTAAGCATTCCTGATAATAACAATTAAATGCATAGAGGAAAATCCTAACTTCAGTACCAGAGAATCTAGATAGTAGCATTATTTGGATTTCTTACCTCTTGCAATATCAACTACACTCTCTGTATTTGCTATCTTACCTGTCAAAATAAGAGCAGGATCTCAGCTGGGTGTGGTGGCACATGCCTTTAATCCCAGCACTTGGGAGATAGAGGCAGGCAGATCTCTGTGAGTTCCAGGCCAGTCTGGTCTACAAAGCGAATCCAAGACAGCCAGAGCTATTACACAGAGAAACCCTGTCTCATAAAGCAAAACGAGAGAGAGAGAGAGAGAGAGAGAGAGAGAGAGAGAGAGAGAGAACAGGATCTCTGGGATCTTCTCAGCAATAAAGTAGTGTTTTATAAGCTTATGATCATATTAACAAGATATTCTAAGTTTATGGAGACTGAAAATATTTTTCTAATTAACATCATAATCAAAAGTACTACTATCGTTGCAACGTCAAATGTAAGCTTTCAGGGAATCAACATATTTTTTCTATTGAAAAATAACAAAATGAACTCTATTGTTTTTAGAATGGCAACTGAGACAAGTAGTTAATCTCAGCAAAATGTTATCAATTTCTCTGAGTCAGGATCCTTAACAGCACAGTGAGATGGGAGAAAGTTAACAAACAGTAGGTGTTCATTGGGGTTACTGTTACAGAAATTAGATCCCAGCAACATCAGGCTTCTTCTCAAACCTAGACTACCTCACAAAATCACCACCAAAGGAAATGAAGCCAGTAAATTTTCCCACTTGGGTTCCTGCACTTACTATACAATCAGATATATTTATCCCTCTCAGGTCTCTGAGGTGGTTGAAGAATAGATAGCTAGAGTCTCATAGTTATATTTTGAGTTGTTTAGGAATCAAGAGGGTGTTCTGGATCTAAGAAGATATTTTTAAAATTGTGAGGCAAGTTAGTATGAAAGCTGAGTTAGATATAGAACTTTAAACTCATGGAGATGGTTAGATAGTAGAATGTTAAAGTAAGGTGCCAAATACATATGGATTGGACATTGGGAATGTTTGCTAAGCAATATAACTCTCACAATTGTGGCCTATTTATTTCTGTTGTTTTATATTGTATTTATAGTTATAAGAAAAAGAACCATTTGTTGGACTGAAAGGGAGAGCTGTTGGGGGAAAAAGAAATACTTTAAACTAAAAAAAAGGGGTAGAGGATGGGGGGTTAAGGAGGAGGAGGGTGGAAGGGTGGGACTGGAGGGGGGAGTAGGGAGGGGGTTGTGATTGAGATGTAACTTGAAGAAATAAAAAATAAATTATTAAAAAAATAAAGGCTCCAAGCAGTAATACTGGAAAAAAAAAAGATTATCCCATGGATGTCAACAATTCCACTTTCTATGTCCAAAGGCTTCCTACCTCCACCTTGGAAAAGGCCATGCAGCCAAAATAAGATGTGAATTTATAGGTTGAATTGGGACCCCTTGGATTTCATATGTTGAAATGCTAACCATAGCACTGTAGAATGTGACTTAATTTGAAGATAAAGTGTTCATAGAGGTAATCAAGTTAAAAATGAGCTTACTAAATTGAGACCTAATCCATTATAACTGGTGTTCGCATAAAAGGAGGGCAAGTCCAAACACAGTGGTGCATTATAACCCCAGCATTCAGGAGGCAGGGGCTAGAAGACAGCAAGTTCTGAGCTAGTCTCATTATAAAATGAGACGGGGAAATCGATTAATGATCAAACAAGAAGACTAGTAGGAGCCATGAAAGAACCCTCAAATAGACCCTTTTCTAGTATCTCCTGAGAAATCAAAGATGTCCAGAACCTTGATGTCATATTTTAGCTTCCAGAACCTTGAGACAAAAAAGGAGAGAGAGAGAGAGAGAATCTGCTGAGTGAGTCATTTGGTTTGTAGAATTTTGTTGCAAAAGTCTTGGCAAAATAAACAGACTCTGCTGTGGGGAATCTGAGCATGGGAGAAACTATGTAACAACACAGCTATAGCTGAATTTACAAGTTGCAAGGGAGGTGTTATGGGCACTAAAAATCATCTGCTACAAAGGTCAAAGATAATAGAAATACTTAGGCTGAGCAATCAGCCCACTGTTTCTCAGCAACTCCTCAAGGAGGGCAGGAGAGGTACGACCAGAAATGGCTAGCATCATAGCCTATACCATCCCAGGGTTTGTTCTATATGTTCATTATATTTGAAGCAACGTTAAACCACTCTATTCTCATCTAATGTTAATATACTATTTCTTCCTAGAGCAGACATCAAGATTCCATTTCCTCCTTTATATGAACCAATTACATTAGCTAACACATTTGAAAACAAGTACATTTTAACAGCCTAATATCCAGAACTGCCTCTACTCTTTGTGTGGTGAGAATTACAGAAACAAAAAAAGTATAGAAACCATTTTAAAGCTAAAATCCTACATTTTTATTTATAATTTTTTTATATTGGAAGAGCCTTAAAAGGTGTAATGAACTCACAAAACAAAACAAAACACTGTATCCTAGAGAAATTGGGAACATTTTTTATCTGAAATTTGAAATTCTCTAACTGGGTCAGAAATATCTTACTAAAAGCACAGCTCCCAGACACTGTCATTTTATACTTTCTTTCCAGAAGCATCAATCTCAAAAGAAGTACATGCACAAATTAGTGAGTAGATGTTATTTTCTCAAGACACTAAGTATGATAGGAAGAAAGAGCAGGGTTCTTCAGGCAAGTCTTTCTCATGGCCTACTTTGATTAAAACCTGACCTTCCTTCCATACCTGTCTGATCTGCCCTTCCCCTAAGTGAAGCAATTTTCTGGAATGAATATAGACTTTGAACCCTGCTGATGAACTGCAGGCAGGGGTCCAGTTTCAAAATCAATGTACCATTTAAAAAAATCTGATTGGTTGAATTTTAAAATTCAATACATTGTTTCATTTTAAAGGAGTTGTAATTTGTCAAGACATAAAAATACAAAGAGTATGTTGGAAGTAACCTTGAAATTTTCTTATAGTTTTTCCACTTACAATGCTATAAATTTTAGAAAAATATGTGCCATTTGGGTTTTATGTTATTGAATAAGGAACGAAAAGTATTATCTTTTTTCTAACACATATTGTCATTAGTAGATACATTTTAAAATATATTGTAAGACAGCTTTTTCTTCCTCTCCATAACATTTCCAAAGCAAAAAGAGCAATTGACGGCATGAATTTTATTTCATGGGAGAGATGTTGTTATTAGAAGAGAGTGTATGCTACTTCTTGTTATGTTTTGAATTTATACTTTTTATAATACCTCATGTCAAATATAACATCAAGTAAAAGAAAAATTATAGGAATTTATAGCTAAATCTACATTTCCCATTGGACTACTCAGCTATAAGCTATACTGATGCTACAGGGAGATATGACTTCATCAGTTCATTTCCCATATTTACCTGACATGAACTTCTCTGTGTTTCAATATGCTAAGCAACTGGATTCTCAAAAAATGGGTAATCAATAGATAAAATTACATTATTTATTTATTTGTTTATGTGTGCATATATGCATGTGGATGTGATTGTAGACATCAGAAGATAACATATATCAGTCAGTACTCTCCTTCTACCAAGTCCATCCCTGGTACTGAACTCAGGTTGTCAGGCTTATGGAAAGTTCCTTTGCCTAAGGATCATCTATTTGCCCTCAATATATGTATATATGTATATATATATTAACATATACAGTGTCTGATAGATTTGAAGAAAAAAAAACCAAAGACTCTAAGAGTTGGATTAAAAGTTCAAAATATGAGGCTGGAGAGATGGCTCAGGGTTCAGATGTTAAGAGCATTGGCTGTTCTTCCAAAGGATTCAGGTTCAATTCCTAGCACCCACATGACAGCTCACAACTGCCTATAACTCCAGTTCCAGAGGGTCTGGCACCCTCACATAAACTTATATACAGGCAAAACACCAATGCACATGAAATAAAAGTAAATTATTTTAGAAGTTAGAATCCTGAAAAAAAGTTCAAAATATGTTGTGATATTAAAAAGAGGTAAATTTAATCCTGATCCTATCTGATGTGCCAGAGTGGATTGGTACTGGGCAGAGGGGGAGGGAGTATGGGGGAAGTGGGCAGGATGGTGGGACTGGGAGGAGAGGAATGAGGGGGTTGTTACTGGAATCTAAAATAAACAAATATATCAATTAATAGAAAAAGATAAATAAAAAATAAAATAAATTTTTAAAAATTAAAAAGAAGCAAAGAATTTATTCGTGCTAAAATAAGGATTAACCTTGAGCATAATGCAAAAGAAGCCAATAAAAAATAGATACTGTGTGTTTCTATTTGCATGAATGCAGAAACTAGGCAAATATATAAAAATAGAAAAAAGATTATTGGCTACATGGAGTGATAGCCAAAATGAAACCTAGTGAGCACTAGAGGAAGGATGTAAGAAAATAAGTGGAAATCAGATATTTTGGAGAAATTTTGTTCCAAGGAGGCTGTGTGTGTGTGTGTGTGTGTGTGTGTGTGTGTGTGTGTGTGTGTGTTTGGCAGTCATTTGTGAATACAGAATGCAAGGAAACCGTCACCATAAGAATCATTTCAAAGTTATCTCACCTAATGTCCATGACTGTACATTATTTTCATTGATGAGGACACTGGAAGATGAAGTATTTTTGGAAAGCCACAGAGTTAGCAGGAAACAGGGTCAAGATTCAATTAATTCTCAGTAAAGGGCAATCTATGTATTTTCTTGCTTCTCACTCACTAAGTCATGGCAGTGCATGAGCTTACCTGGGAAATACCTGTAGAGTGAGATGGCAGAAAACACAGTGTTGCTTATTTGTAGATCACATTCTGAAAGAAGAATGTCATGAAGGATGCAGTTTACAGGTGTGGGACCTACCACTCAGCTATAATCATTTCTCCACCTGAAATTGTTGCTACTTGACGTCCAATGGAAGATTTCATTAGGCTTTTTGAATGAGCGTGCCTTTCTCACTTTACAAAGTGCATGTTTGGTTAACAATAAGAGAAAGGATCTCTTGACTCTTTAGCTTCTTGAATTCAGTATCATCTTGGGGTACTTCTTAAGTAGCCATTAGATGCTCGAATGACTAGTAGACTATTAAACAGACACGTCTCTATTTTAGTTCTAATATATTTATTTTCTTCTGATGCTGCATCTCGAAAGAAGAGACTCTAAAACTTGATCTTCCTTTCCATTCTCAACAAAATGCAATACACATATTTGGGGAGATACAGAAAGAATAACTTTGTACATCATTAAATGTCACTGGCTCAAAGAGAAAGCCCAGACTATGATGAAGCAATGGCTGATTCTACTATTCACATAGATATTAAAGATAACTCAGGGACAGGTGCAGACAGATGGGTGAACAGCAGAGAAAGTTTCTATCATCTCATAGGGAATGACTAGGAACAGAATATTAGTAGAACTCAGAAAGTTAAAAGTGCTTCTGAGAAAGTCTCTGGACACTGGAGGAAAGGACTTCTTGGTTACAGAAAGGCAGAGAACTTGGTTGAATTGTGTACTAGTATTTTGTGTACAGTAGAACTTTTATGTGTTCAACTTGCAATTTCCAAGCAATACTCTGAAAGTTGTGAATTGATTTTTCTTCACTAATTACAATAACGTGCTAGAGGACAGAGGTAAACTGAATAAAGAATTGCATTTAAAAAAAGAACCAACACTTAGTGACTTGGGAACTTCTCTACATACTTAAATGCAGGAAAATGAAAGTATGCTTTGGTGCAAATAGCAATGGTATAATTGTGTGACCTTTTGGTAAAGAGACTGTTAATGTGACATGGGCTTAATGAACCATCTCAGCAGCAGACAGGAATAGTGATGGGGTCACCTAGCGAGGATCTGTACAGAACTGTCATGTCTAATAGCTTGAATTTCCATGGATTTTTGAGAATCTCATAGTAGGAGAGACACTGTCAACTTGGACTGAAAGGAAGAAAGAAAACTCCTCTGTGAAGACTCACAGAGAGAATGGGTGCCATGTGGAGACAGAAAAGATTGGATTGACTTATTTACAAGATGAACAAAGTGAAAGTTTGTCAGCAACTGCCAAATGTCAGGAAGGTAGAAGGCCTAACCTTAAGACTTCAGAAGGACCATGGCCTTGGTAAGTACTTTGATTTCAAACTTCTAGATTTCAAACAGAGGGGAATAAATTTCTAGTTTGTAAGGCACTCAGTTTGTAGTACTGTCATGTCAGTCCTAAAAAAGTAATGCAGCAGGTATAAAAAAGTATAACCTAGCTGAAATTTCCTCTTGTGTTACACTTACACAGATATTCTGTACCAACCTAGCAAACCAAGATAAAGAATCTAATGCAATAAATTTTGCAGTAATTAGTTAAATAATTTAACTAAAAATTAGGTTTTTATAAACTTGGCTTATGATACATTTTAAAATTCTAATACTTACC
Organism: Lophiomys imhausi; assembly: GCA_907164525.1. Lineage (NCBI taxonomy): Eukaryota > Metazoa > Chordata > Mammalia > Rodentia > Muridae > Lophiomys > Lophiomys imhausi. The sequence goes on from CAJQZJ010000406.1 coordinate 646,376, forward strand.
GCATCTGTCTATTTTCAACTTCTTTGATCTCTGAGGTCCTTACGTCTCCTTCCAGATGATTGTAAAAGTCTCAGACAACGTTTTTGCATGCTAAATCCAATTAAACCCACTGCTCATTAGGAAGGGATTAAAATTTTGCAAGGGCTCTGCTTATGTCCTGAGCCACTAATTGTCAGTCATTTTGATATGCACATCAGAAACACCACCGTGATGAGACTGTGCATGGGTATCACTCCTGGAAAGTCTCAGGTGGTAGAGATATAGCACAGGCTCCTAAATTCCTAGGATCTAAGTAGCTGGGATGGAATGACCATCTAGTTTCTGACTTCATGCTCTATTGGTCAGGTAACTTCTTTTGGCGCTTTGAAAAGTCAGGATTGGATTGCACTACACACTTCTGTTGGCTTTTAAAATACATGGAATGACATTCATTAGCTTGATATTGATCCTGCTGATTCCCACACTCCCTTCCACAAATAGTTGTTTCTTGTTGGGTCTCTGCAAACAGTGCCTATCTTTAGCATGCATGCACATACAGACTTTGTGTGATGACAGAGCTGTGTGCTGCATATCCTTCTGCATGCCATGTAATAACAATTTTTGAAAAATATAGCTCTCTAGGGTATTATCATGATTTAAAACTATCTTCAATTTAAAAATTAGCAGTGGCTTGTTGTGCAATAAATGTAGCTAACCTTCTACTTTTTAAATCAATGCTATGTGCCAGGCCAAGAGAACTAATGCCTCATAGAAACGTGAATTTAAAAGACTTCAGTCTGTAGAAAACACAAAGGAAAAAAAGTAAAATGTACAATAATGGGGAAAGCTCTGTAGGTTTAGCTCTTTGAATAGCCTCATGAATCTCTTGACACCTTGGGACTGGAGCCACACAGCTTCCTCCCTCCTCATAGTTAAGTTTAGAGACTACAGATAGAAGATACTGGATCAAGTCCTTCCCTTCAGCAGCTCCTAGTCTGATGAAAAACACATTTAAAATAATATCTTTCAAAGTAATACAAGTGCTTTGGTGAAAATGGAGCTCCAAAAAGGAATAGGCTACTACCAAAGATAAAGTGTTCTTAAGATATAATTAGATTTCTATTCTGACAAGGGGGAAGAAAGGCACTCCAGGAAAAAGGAAGGGTCTATACAGGCTATATGAAATGAACAGCAGGTTCATGGTATTTTTCATATTATAGCATAGCATGATATCATCAGACATAGCTGAAACATCAGTTGACAGAGCAGAGTGAAGGGACCATTCTGAAGAAGAGACCATATCATAAAGGGAAAGCCTTAAAAGTTATCCTAATAAATCAGATGGATAATGATTTAATTCAATGGCAAAACATTTGCCTAGCATTTGTAAGAGCCTGAAATTGGTCCCCACACTACAACATTATCTCTCAGTCTTAAGCAATCACTAAGGGGTCTTGAAGTAATCAGATTTTCAGCACAAAAGTGTCATTTTTAAGCACAGTCACATCAGTTGCACAGTCAGTAAATTGACTGAAGATGAGACATAGTGAACACCTAATTAAAATGGTGGAAAGGCAGAGGAAGCAATAGAAACAGATTTTTAAGAAATAAAGTCAAGAAAAAGTGGAAATTGGGAAAGAAGCAGAAGTTTTGGATTCTATCTAGACTTCTTGATTAAATGACTTGGTAGAGGATTGATTCAAATATGGGAGAAAAGATATGTACACTTTGAGGCCAACTGAATTAAAGTGCCTATAGGAAATCCAGGTAAATTAGAATGCTAGATAATTGGTTCTTCAACTCTTTTTTCCGTATCCTAAGTCAAGGTATGAACAATCCAGGAATTATGTAGGACTAAATCAATTGATCATTTTACTTAATATTGTGAGGCAATAGTTTCTAACATGTATTTTTAAATTTTATTTTTTACAAGAAAAAAATTGAAATATACAGCAAACAAGAAATTCTTGAAAAACAATGGGGCATAAATGTTATATTCTGAACCTAAATATTGCTGAGACTTTAATATAAACATGTGGGGGGTATACAGTTTTTGAGACAGGGTCTTAACACATAGCTCTAGCTGTCTGATATTCAATACATAGCCCAGGTTGGCCTTGAACTAGTGACAGTTCTGTTTCTGCCTATTAGTACTGCAATTACAGATATGTTCCTGGCTTGAAGAAATTCTTGTCATTTGACAATGAAGCTTCATTTTGAGAGGTAAGAGGTTTGCATGAATAAGGAAAGATCACCCAGTTTCTTGATCCTGGTCTTGAATTTTCTCTGATTTTAAGAAACCAACTGTTTTCTATACACAAAAAGGACTTGGTTATGGACACTTCAAACAAAATCTCCTGAAGGGAGAAGTATTTATTCCTATGGACAAAGTGTACAAATCACCCCAGCATCCACATCTGCCTGCCAATTATCCATAGAAATGTACACTCCTTAGGCAGAGCAGCCAAGTTAGTTGGGTATCAGTCATAAACTTGGGCTTAGCAAATTTTATTATAGAATAAGGATTTAGTTTATTGTCATGAATAAGTCAGAAATGTCTTTTGTCACAAATATTTTTTAATGATCACCATGAATTTCTTCACCAATGTGGAAGTTTCATTTGGAAATTTCTTTTGAAGGGAAATCACCTGCTGATAACTGGATGTGGATGCCTGCATGATATAGACGTGTGTGTTGGAGGGCATTAGAGGGAGAAGGAATTGTTGCTAATTTTTTTCTTTTCCTAGTGTCAGAGAGGAACATTGTGTGGACTCCAGTAAAGTTAAAATAAGAAATGTGACACAAGTGAAAAATTAGTCCCTCTTCTGGCTTCAAACATCATGTGTGTTCTCTACCCAGAGCAAACACAGATAAGAAAGAAGTAATTCTGTTGATGTGAATGAAATTTCGCCCACATTTCCAAATTCATTCCACACTTTGCATATTGTAAAGACCTGCCTGTCTCTGCCAATCTCAACAGGGTGCCTTGTACAAAGCAGAACAAAATCCAAATTCTAAGACCAGCTTCTCAGCTTCATACCACTTAACAAAACTAAGAAATCAAAAGTTGCAGTTTAGAAAATGGAATTGTACTTATGTTTACCTGATCTATATCTCTAGTCCTAATACTATCAGAGCCGTTATCCTGACTTTCCACTGTATGATTCACTCCTGAACATTATTTTGTTTTTTAGTCTCTTGATTTACATTTATGCTTTAGTGAGAACAGGACCCTCAAGAACAATCAAAATGTGTTAAATCTTTGAGTGCTAGAATCTGAGGCTCCATAGCTAGCTACTCAACATAGTCAAGACGGTGTCTCACTAGCAAAGTCCAGAGATATCCAAATTCATGATCTTGACTGCCGCTTATCTCAGAGAAATATTTATTGATTCCCTTATTTCAGAGAAGACATGATTATCTCTCTAAAATGTCCATCTTGGGTTCATTTCCCCCCACTGTTTCATTGGCCTGCCTGAACAGCTCTTGAATCAATTTTGTGTTGCCATTTTTCCTCTGCTTTAGCATAGAGATTTCATATTTCATATTGGATTGAAAGTTTTATAACTCTTCTCTTTGACTCCACTCTGTTCTTGAGTAAAACCAGGGCCATCTTTATAAAGCTTAGTTTTCAGCATCATGCTTTCTGCTTTTATTTTTGAGATAAGGTCTTATTGTGTAGCCCAAATTGGCCGTGAACTGGGGGCTGATTCTTCTGCTTTCCATCTCTGAGTGTTGAGATTACAGGCACGCACCACCACAAATAAATGAGCATGTTTCTTTACAACTTTCAATAACTTCCTTCTATCCATAGGATACTTCCCCAAATCCCAAATTATGTGGTTCATTTGGAAGACTCTAAAACTTTTAGCTACAATTCACTGACACTCCTTAACTCTGACATCCAGCTCTTTCTTGTCTTTAAAACAATCTAGTTCTTATCATTTTTGAATAACTTCATAATTCATATTGCTTTTTCCCTTTTCTAAAAGTCTGTTAGTATGAATCCGATTTCTAACAAAGCAATTATATAAGAAAATGCTCTTCTGAACATATACGTTTCTAAAGGGCATCCCAGAGTAGATGGCCTATATTTGGTAGAGTGTATTGTTAAAGCCAATAAGACAACAAGGTAAGGAGAGAGTTGAGTTCAGGAGTGGGTTAGGTAAATTATAGTATGTAGGAATAAGAGACTTATGACTTTCAAAGGAATTGAATGAGGAGATCTTGATGCAAAGGGCATGATGGCCCTACCAAAAGACAGAAGAAGCTTTGTCAGAGGATTATGTGAAGGAGAACATTCAGTACTATGCTTCAATACCATGGCTTGAGAAGGAAGATATCCACTGAGTAGTAAGAACAGCCAAGGAATTATTGTGAACTACAGTGCCTATGACTCAACTTCATATGGCTTCTTGTAACTATCTTGAGATGTGAGCCCTTCTATGATTGCTAAAGCTTCTGTAAAAATCTGTTACCCTGGCACATGTGTTGGTATAGGGCAGTGCCACAAGTGAGAAAGTGGTGATACAAAGTACAGAGAGAAGACAGAGCTGCCAATGTGTAAGGGGGAGAAGATCACAGTGAGGAGTGATCATATAAAGAACTAGTGTACAGCATTAACCAGGCATCTTGGCCAGCATGATTGATTTTCCACCACCTGAACAATTATGTCTTACATAGAGTACTTTAATTGACATCAGAGGAAAAGGAGATTCAAGCACTATAAGACTGAAAGAATTAGCAATTTATAGGCAGCTGACCCTAGTGTTGGAGTTTCATCCCAAATCAGAAACTTGTATAACAGCTATCAAGTAAATAAATACTTCTGAATAGATGTCTATAATAACTATGTAAAACAGAAAATCAAATCCATATACTTCTACAAAAAGGATAACAAAATTGTACTACATTAGAGATATGAAACAACCATATATCATCACTGGACAATTTTAACAGAATTGAGCAATCATCTTTATTCCATGGTTCTTTCTTTACAAAATATGTTACCAATGGGTCAGAGAAATAATAACATAAACTTGACTCAAAGTGAATAAGAGAAGTACGTGGAAATGAAGAGAGAATTGATTGTAATTGTCCTGAATTTTTTTCAATTTCTAATCTAGAAATCCAAGAAGCTAAATCAAATTTCCATTATATTTTACATGATAGAATTTTATATAATGGGCATGTAAAATTCCTCAAGTTTGAGATGTCACAGCTCAGAACTAATTTCAATTCCAAAAGAAATCATTTGAGGCATAATGTGGCACTTTAAATCTTAAAAATCATTCCTTTGCACACACCTCCCACAGGTATAATATTTAGTATTTACTTGTAGGGTCACAAGAGTTTTGATGGAGGCTATCATCTCTCTAGGACCTTTATGCTAATTAGAGATTGAGGGAACAGTATGGACGAATATATTTGTAAAATAGCACATCTTGATTTCCAAAAGAAAAGCAACATCCTCAAAACATGTGGCAGCTGATGGATTGTAGAATAATTACTAATGTACATTGATATATTCATCGAGGTAATTTAGACTGTACAGCAATGAGTTCAATATTCTCAGGGATATAGCACAAGATTACCTCTTACTCATATAGTCTTCAGCAGGCCTTGGAGAATGGATTAATTCCTCTGTTCTCTAAGTAGATGCTATTTTTATGTTACTTTACCTTGTTTATTGATTCATATCAATGTGTATTCCCAGCAACTATGTAAATGAGAGGAGTCAGTGTAACAAAGGAGAGATTATATTATGATTAAAGAAAGAGAGGAAGAGCATCAGGAAGAAAGGTATTAGCAGACAGCTAAAAAGTATAGAATAATGACGGTGATACAGAGAAAAGTAAAAAGTAGCTCAGAGATCTAACAAGAGGAACTACAGATAATATATGAATACATAGAGAATAAACAAAATGTTTTTGAATGATTACTATGTTCTTTAAAAAATCAAGATAGAAAAAATCAAACAGAAATGAAAATACAACTTGCAAAAACCTTTGGGTGGTATATAGCAAGGTAGATCTAAGAAGGATCCTCGCAGTTATGAGTACCTACATGAAAAAATAATAAAAATCTCAAGTAAGCAACTTAACATGGCACTTCAATCTCTAAATTAACGAAAAGAATAGAAAAGACCAAAATTGATAGAACTATGTATGAGTAAAGGAATATTACCACAGAAACTACTGAAATCTAGATAATCAATCAAGCAATATTTAAAAGTTATACTCAAAAAATTTAAAAATATGAAGAACTCAACACATTTCTGGACAAATTCCATTTAATAAAACAGAATCAAGAGGATATAAAAATTTAGATTATAACTATAATGAGCTATGAGTTTAAGCAATGAGTCCAACAAAGAAAAGTCCACTACTAGAATAGATTAACTGTCAAATACTGACTGCTAAAAGACACCTCTCAAACTATATATAACTCATTCTAAAAAAACAGTATTAATTAATTAATATATATACCACAAAAGAAAAAAACTAGACATTGTTTCATCCATGATGAACATGGATACAAAATTCATTATATAATATATATGTGTGTGTGTGTACATAAATATACATATATATATGTAATACAGCACATAAAGAGAATGAAAGACAACAGTCACAGAAAGTTATTAAACATGCAGAAAAAAACCTTGGATAAATTCTATGTTCCTTCATAATAAAATTTCTCAAGACACCAGGAATAGAAGCATTGCACACAAATACAATAAAGGCTTTATATTACAAAGCTATAGCCAACATTACACAGAATGGCAGAAAAAAAAGCGATTCTTCTAAAATCAGATATGAGACAAGGATGTTTAATCTTTTCACTGTTATTCAATATAATGGTTGAGTTCTCAGCCAGGTTAATGAGGCAAGAGAAAGAAATAAAATGATTGCAAATAGAAATGGGAAAAGTCAAATTATCTCTTTTTGTAGACAGCACGATTGTATGTTTAAATACAAAAGACTCCATCAGAAAACATTTAGAGCAGATAAACCCTTTCAACAAAGTACCAGTATACAAAAGCAACATAAAAATTAGTAGTTATGGGAATGGGTGTGGTAGTGCATACACGTAATCCCAGCACTGGGGAGATAGAGGCAGGCAGATCTCTGTTTGTTCAAGGCCAACTTGCTCTACAAAGTGACACCCTGTCTCAAACAAAACAAAAAATCAATACTTGTATATGTAAAAAACCAAACATGCGACATATAAAATGATAAAACACCAAGGAGGAAAGGAATTGAAAAAGAGAGTAGAATATGGAAATGCCTTCCAATATTCAGTAGTAGGAATAATTAATATTGTGAAATGGTCATACTACAACAAGCCACCTATAATGTTAATACAATGTCTATCACAACTCCAGCTACATTCTTTTACTATTTTTATTATGTTTATTTATTACTTCAAGATACATCTCCATCACAGTTCCCTTCCTCTACCCCTCTCAGTGCTACCCTCCCACCCTTGAAGACCTTAACATAAAGCTGGACATACTAAATCTAACAGAAAAGAAAGTGGGGAGAAGCCTCAAACTCATTGGCACAGGTGACAACTTCCTGAACAGAACACCAATAGCTCAGGATCTAAGACCAACAATCAATAAATGGGACCTTATGAAACTGAAAAGCTTCTGTAAGGCAAAGGACACTGTCATTCTTTTACTATTTTTAAATTTGTATACAAATAGCTAAATTATGATATTATCATACATAGTTGAGTTTTACTCCTGTTACCTAATCTCTCCCCGTCTCTTGTTGGTCCTGTTCATATCTAGATTCACCCCCAATTCTGGGTTTATATTATAAGAATGCTATTTATTACCTTCTTTTCTCCTACTCCCTTTCCTGAAGACACCTTTTCCCCTCTCATGGTCCTTTTCTAGATTTTTAACCTATACCAATAAAATATCCCATACATGCATATATATATATATATATATATATATATATATATATATATGTATAGAGAGAGAGAGAGAATTAAAATATTGGGCCTGTATATAAGAGAAAAAAGTAATGCTTATCTTTTACACTTAACATTAGAATTCCCAGTTCCATTGATTTTCAGAGAAATGTCATGATTTCATTTTTTTCAAGGCTGGATAAAGTTCCATTGTGTATATTACCACATTTAAGAATCTTAAAAATAATCTTATAATTCACATATTCATGGATGATACACACTAATGATTAACTCTGAGTCACCAATAATGCATGGATGTCATATTAAGAAAAGAAATAAAACCACTTCCCCTTGGAGTCAGTTAACCAAGAGTGAGTTCAGATATGAATTCTCTATCTTATGCTCCCTGTGTCTTCCTACCCTCTGTCTGTCTATTGTATGAATTAGAAATTGTGCCTGCCTGAAAGTTATCTTCTTACTCTGTTTCTCCCTGTATCTATTCCTGCCCTTGTGTATGTGTCTGTCTGCTTCTGTCACTGTGCGTCTCTGAGTCTGTCCATTGTATGAGTTGTATGTTTCTGTTTGTTGTGTCTGTGTCTGTATCTAACAAAGGGCTTCATGCTGTGTTTATTGAACGGCATATAGAGCATCACATGGAGAAGGGATGGGATACTTTACAGTTTTTAACAGTTTACAAGAACTTAAGTCACTGGCACCAGTGGATCCCAACTGATCAAGAGTCACAAACATAGTTTATCATCCAATACCCATGAGTGAATGCTTTCAACCTTTATGATAGATTTTAGGATGTTGATTTCAACTTCTATATTTGCTGCTTTCAGTCAGTGATACCCTTTCATTATCTGGGTCATCAGCATAGAAAAATAGATTACTGAAGATTACAGCTATGTGTCAGCTTTGGTTGCAAAAGTTAATCACATGGGAAATTCAAGGCAAGTAAGATTGGTTGTTACATTGTTCCTTTAAAAGCAGGTTAAATAAACAGTTTGAGCATGCAGTAGGATGGTACTCTTAAGCCTTAAGTCACAAGTGACCTCAATATGTATTATTAAGTCTGGCTGTGATGTCTACCAAAAGATCCCGTAAGAGATATTTTCATCATATTACACCACCACACACATAAAAACTAAAAAGAGCTGAAATAGTCAAAGAAATCCTGGGCAAAAAGAGTAAAGCAGAAAGTATCACAATACCTGATTTCACAATACACAACACAGCAATAGAAACAAAACCAGAATGGTATTGGCAGAAAACGGGTATATGGATTAACTGAATAGAATAGAGGTCCTAGACATAAATCCTTGCAGTCACAGACATATGATTCTTGACAGTGTTGCTAAAAATGGACACCAGGGGAAATAAGCCTCTTCAATAAATGGCTCTGTAAGAATCAGGTGTCCATAAGAAGAATGAAACTAGAACCCTATTTCTTACAATGTACAAAAAATTTGATTCAAAAAGGATCAGATACATTGATGTGAAACCTGAGATTTAAACATTATTAGAGGAAACTTAGAGAAAATATTTCAAGACATAGGCATAGGCAAGAACTTAAAGAAGATGCTAATGGTCAGGAAACTATTATTGACAAATGGACACATGAAACTGTATAAAAAGAAAAAGAAAATAGTTTTGCATGGTAAATGAAACAATTACCAGAGTGACAAGACAACCTACAAATCAGAAGAACTACCCTAGCTATTCACTAAAACAGGTATATACAAAATATATAAATAAGTCTAAAATATTAAACACCAAAAGAACAAATAATTGAGTCAATAAATTGGCAAATTAGCTGAATAGTCAATTCTCAAAAGATGTATACTAGGTCAATAAATAAATAAACCATGTACAATATACTTGGGGACTACAGAAGCTTAAATCAAAACTATACTGAAATTATACTCTAGTTAGAATGATTATCATCAAAAACAATAATAAATGCTGGTAAGACTGTGCATGTGGAAAGGGTCATTATTCAATTTCAATGATAATGTGAATTAGTATAGATATTGTGGGAATAAACTTAGAATTTCCTCAAAACCTAGGCTCAGCATGGCCAAATGATCCAACTATACCTTTCCTGAGTGCACTGCAGAGTTGGTAGAACTATTTGAGAAGGATTAGGAGGTATGGCCTTCTTGGAGAAGGTATGTGACTAGGGATGGGTGTTGAGGTTTCAAAAGCCAAGTCACTCACAAGCAGCTCTGCCTTGTCCTTGTAGTTCAGATATAAGCTTTCAGCTACTGCTCCAGCACCATACTGCTATGTAGCAGTTTCCTCTGAAACAGAAACAATCTCCTAGAGAAATTCCTTGAGACAGAAAGCAAACAACTTAAAATAGTTTCAGGAAATCCCCCAAAGTGACCAAATTCACTAAGTCCCTCCTTCCTTCAGAAGAGTAAATGATAAACGCCACTATAAATCACTCTTAGATGAGCCAAGCTGAAAAAGAAGGAAGCTGAGATTATCTTGGAAAGAAGCAGAAACCAGCCAAGGTGCTTGGAACTGAAGAAGGCACTATGGAGGATCCCTGCTTCATGTCTGGCTCAGCTCTTTTTTTTAATGTTTATTTATTGCTTCAAGTTACATCTCCATCACAGTCCACTCCCTCCATCCCTCCTGGCCTCACCCTCCCACCCTCTCCTCCTTCTCCCAGAACTCATAATAGTTTTTTTTCAAATAAATAGGCCTCAATTATGAAAATTATAAGGTATAACACACATTCCCAATGTCCAGTCCATACATATTTGGCAACTGATATTAATATTCTATTATCCATCTATCTCCATGAGTTTAAAGTTCTATACTTAACACAATTTCCATCCTAATTTGCATTACAACTTAAAAATATCTTCTTAGACCTAGAGCATCCCTTTAATTGCTAAATAACTTAAAATTTAACTGTGAGACTATAACTACCTAGTCTTCTACCACATCAGACACCTGAGAATAATAAATATATCTGATTATACAGGAAGTGCAGAGCCAGTAGCTTCCAAAACTAAGAAATGACAGACAGCTGGATGCCTGGATAGTCCCTAATCTCTCTACATTCATTAGAGCAACTATCTTCAGTCTCTTGGCCCAGTATCTCTAACAGACATTGATTGTAGAGCAGGAATAAGGAAGGACTTGCCTACCCTGTCTTGGCAGAGCTAGGCCATCGACTTACCTGCTTCCAAGTTTTGTCCATTTCAGACAGCATTCTTTCTACAGTTGAAGCAAGGGATTTTTTTGCCCAGTGACAAGCTTGCCACTAATGCAATCATCTCCAAATGGAGATTCTTTGATGCTCATCCTCTACTTGGAGTAGAATAGGGGGTGCTGACATGTCTCAATATCAAAAAACTTATGTTAAGAAACCTTCTCTAAATGCCAAATTCTGCAAATCTCTTGAGATTTTTGAAGACCCCTGTCTATCTCTGTATATTTAGATAAGCAAATGCTTTTTGTCGCTTAGCAACTTGATTTCCAGTTAACTTAGTTAGAAAACATCTGTGATAAACTATACTAGTACCTAACAAAGTGACGTTTGATTGACTATTAGACTGCATCTCGTAATTATCCTAAACATTTGTAACAGTTGCTATCAAAAGGTCAAAACTCCACATTGCATTTTTAAGTGTTACCTAGGTAAAATACCTTAAGAATTGTTAACCTCAATTTTGTATCATGTACAATGATCAATACCAATGTAGCCAAATATAATCTTAATTCTGTAACAATACACACAGATATAAGAGCATATTCAATAATCTGTCCCTTTTTCTTTATCATTCCTATATTATGTCTATATCCCATTTTTTTAAGTCTATTCCCCCCTACATAGGAGAGAAGGAAGGGTAGAGGGAAAAAAAGAGAGAAATTCCTGGTTCTAACCTCCAAAACCTATTTAACAAGACCATTTAACAGCTTGTAACCAATCCCCCTAAATAACAAACATCTATAACCTATCAAATGACCAAAGGGGAGGGGAATCACCCACCCCACCTTCTGGGAATGGAACATGGCTCTCTTAAAATTACTTCCTGCTGATTTGGGACATAGGAATCCTGTTTGGGGCCCAAATAAGAATGGAAAAATGGTTAAGCAAGTTAATAGTAACTTTTGATGTTCAGTCCTCTTGTTCTCAGCTATTTAAATGTCCTAAGAAGTTTGTAGTCAGAGGCTGAACTTCAGGGTTTACTGAAGTCCTATCTGGAAAAGTCTGTGGGGCTGAATCATCTTAGTTAGCCATTTTGAGTTGTTCTGGTTGTAGATTTTTGAGGAAACAGCTATTGAGGAAGTCTATAAGGCTGGATCATCTGGGCTACTTGTCTTCGTTGGTGTCTGGTCCATTTTCTTCAGGGATTTCAGTTGTCCAGTTGTCGTTGGACTCCTTAGATGGACGCTTTTAATTTCCTGGAAAGATAAGAACAGAGCCATGTCCTAATCCTAACTCTATGGCATTCCTTTGGGGGGGCAGGTAATATCTTTCCTAGAGCAAATTGCATTTTTGACAATATAAAAAGTATTATCTTTTAATTGAGATTTTAAAAATTCTTTGGATATTTTGGAGCTAAGTATACCTTTAAGTGTATATATTTTGAGATCACAAAGGATAATTCACTTTGAATTTCAGCATGCCTTTTTTTGAGTAGCTTTTAAACTTAAATCATTGCAAATCCTGTGTGCCTGCCTCTGCCTTCCAAGTACTGGGATCAAAGGCATGTGCCTCCCTATTGTTGAGATTAAAGGTGTGCACCACCACCCACCCGTGGATCTAAGTTTTTCTCTATTTGGAGCTTGCTCTGTGTCAGGCTAACCTTGAACTCGGAGAACTGCATGTTTCTGTCTCCAGTGTGTTGGGATTAAGGGTGTATGCCTCTCAATTGATGAGATTAAAAATGTGCATCATCACCACACTGTTCTTTATAACTCTAGAATTTATAAGACAACCAACTCTATAGTGATTCTCCTGTCTCTGTTAGAGTTAAAGGCATGGACTAACAGCACCCTTCTCAAATATTTTATCTTAGCTCCAAATTACTTCAGCTCTTAGAGGTTTAGAAAACCAGGTTGAACTGTAGTAATCTTTAATTTACTTACAACTTTTTAAACCTCTTAACTGCCTTTTTAAAGCCAAACAACTAAAATATCCTTTATATATAGGAAACAAATTTATAAGCTGATATCCAAGAGTGTGTGAGCTATGTGGCACCCTGCAGTCTAACTTTCTAACCTGAAATTAAGACATTTTTTCCTTTCATGCCAGTAAGAAAAGGATGCCTTTGTTCTTGTGGTCCAGCTATTTCTCCTGGTTGGGTGTACAGGTCCACATGGAGGCTAGATACCAGGCAGACAGGAGGGGCCACTGATCTGTGGCTGGAGCTGTGGGCTGGATCTGCTCCTGGGCTAGGTCTGCTCTGGCTGGCAGGCGCTTCCTTCCAGATGGGTGACTGAGCTGGCTGATCTCAGGGTGGTGTTTCTGAGAACTTTGTGAGCACTTTAGCATTGTAACCAGAATCAGTGTTTGCCGAGGAAATTCAGATACTCTCTGTGTTTCACAGTCAGCTGCAGGACCTTGAGTTCACTCCACAGTGACTAATCTCATTCACCTACTACTCAGATACAGTGCTCTATGGAGAGCGCCATCTTGGATCCCCCTCAGCTCTCATTCTTATACCACTCAGGACCACTTGCTCAGGAACAGTGGGGTGAACCCTCCTACATCAATCATTAATCAAGAAAATTCTTCACAGGCTTGCCTACAGGTCAGTCTTATGGAAGCATCTACTCAATTGAGGTTTCCTCTAATAAGATGCACCAGCTGTGTCAAGTGGGAAAAAAAAACCTAACCAGCACAAACCCCCATTCCAGTTGTGATAATCCAAAGTGTCTCTAGAGATTGTGAAATGCTTTTAGCAGAGTCAGGGCTTATTTCTCATTGAGGTTTTCAATTTTTAAATGTGTTTTTAATTGAAATAGAATTTTATTTCTTTTTCTGTCTCCTTTCCTCCAACCAGCCCCTCCCAGAAACCCTCACTCCAAATCCTCCCATCTCCCTACTCTCAAGTCAATAGCCACTTTTTATTTGATTATTATTGTTACATACCTGTGTTGTGTACATGTGTGCATGTGTGTATTTGCATATCTCTCTCTGTGTGTGTGTGTGTGTGTGTGTGTGTGTGTGTGTGTGTGTGTGTAGCACACAAATACTTAAATACAAATGGCTGGGTCCAGTTTTGTTGCTTGTGTATACATGGTTTCTGGGCTAACTACTCTGTTGGATAACCATTAAGCAGGCTTATCCCTGGGAGTCAAATTCTGCTCTTTGAAATCACTAGTTAACTGTAGTTCTTTGTCTAGATGTGGGACCCAGTGTTATTCTCCCCCTTACTGTAAGCATGGCCATTAATATTTCCATTGTTCTGGTCTTTTTATGCAGCCATTTCTAAGGGTGATTTTCACCACAGACTTCCTGGTAGCTATTCTGGCTCTTACAATCATTCTGTTTCTTCCCTTCTTTTATGATGTTCCCTGAACCATACATGCAGGAGTTATGATATAAATGTATCTGCTGGGGCTTGGCTCCCTTCAGTCCTTGGATCTATGTATTATGCCCAACTGTCACTTTCTGTGATGGTCTCCATTTGCTGTAAAGAGAGGCTTTTTTGATGAGAGATAGGGGTTACACTTACCTCTTAGGATTGGACAGTAGATGACAGAACTTTGTCTTCCTGGGTCTGTGTTACCTCACTCAGCATGATCTTTTCTAGGTCCATTCATTTACCTTCAAAATTTATGATTTCATTTTCTTTACAGATGAACAGTATTCTAACATATATAAGTACCGCATTTACATTGTCCACACATGTGTCAAAACTCATTTAGATTGTTTCCATTTCCTGGATATTCTGAAAAGGTCAGTAATGACTATGGCTGAGCAAGTATCTGTGAAAAAATGTGTCCAGTACTTTGAGCATATGTCAAGGAATGTCAGAGCTGGGTTATATGATATGTTTATCTTTAGTTTTGAGGATCCTCCATATGGATTTTCAGCATGGCTACACCAATTTGTATTTTCATCAACAGGGAATTAAGTTGCTCTTTTTCTGCAACCTTGACAGCATTTTTGTCAGTTGTTTTGTTGATCTTAGCCATTCTGTCTGGAGTGAGATAAAATCTCCTTTGCTTTGAGTTTTCCTAATTGATAAGGATGATAAACATTTTTGAAGTATTTCTTAGCCATTTTTTTCTTTGAAGTACTCGATTCAGATCCCAAGCCCACTTTTTAAATTGGCTCATTTGTTTTCCTGACTCATTTTTTGTGAAGTCTTTGCATAGTCTTGGTATTATGTATTATTCCTTTGTCAGCTATAGCCTATATCTTGTAGACAACTGCCTTTGTTTTCTTCTAGAAGTTTTAGTTACTGAAGAATTATGGAAGAGATAAGATGATCTAACCCATGAAATGGCCCAGAATTGGGATCAGACAAAAACATACTAAAGATGGAACACTTTCTCTCAGCTCTACCACTCATTTCCATTGTGATTTTGGTCATGTTCCTGAACCTCGATTTATCTTGCCTGTAAAATGGGAAGAAGAGTGTTGCCTGGTCAGCTAGATTATTGGAAGAATCAAATGAGACACTAATTTTTTTCTCTTTGTTTTTAGAAACTACTGCTATTAGTAATTTTAGTTTCTATACATACAGGAGTTAATCTGTAGAATCTCTGTTGTGTTTTACTGTCTCTTTGCATATTCCTTTGAGAGTGCTTTGCCATCATCTTTATCATTAATAATTCCATTATTGTCCAAAGGTGATTTGTCTGAAAAAAATAAGTCATAATATAATTGCCTGAAAACTGAGAAGTGGAGAAGAATCTGCAGAAATCCTCCATTGGAGTTCAAATACAGCCCTGTGGTAGAAGTTAGGCTTAAATAGTGAATTAGTAGGCAGTTAGGATTAGCATCTGGCAGCACATAAGGAAAGCTTGACATTCCATTGGTTTGCTGAGATGGACAAAGCCCAGTTGTGACCAGACAATATGCCCTGTTGATGGTGCATGGCCAAGAAACACCACAAGCCACACAGACGTGCTGGATATCATGAGAAATCTCATGGACCCTCGAGACCACCAAGGATCTCAAGATAATTCGATATTTAAGCCAGAGAACTCCATGTGGTCGCTCTCTTCTTCCTGCCTTCACCGACTGAGAAGTCACCCTGCAGAAGACCATAGCAAGGTAGGCCATTTACAGAATTTAGACCTCAAAAGCTGAAGACAAAGGCACAGCATAAAACCTGCTGAGAGAGAGTTCCTTGAAGGTGGCTGTCTAGAGAGCCCCAGATTGCCATAAAAGTGAGTGAGGTGAGCGAAGCAGCTTGGAGAGGCTTTTGCCCATGGGGTTTGCCAGGCCAAGGAGACCTTGGAGGTGAGTCTCATCTGTGGAAATGGATGGCCTCAGTTTTGAGGTTGGAACAGACTGGCTTTATAAACCAGCCACAATTTGGTGGTTGAAATAAATTGGCCTTGTGAACTGGCAAAGTTAGGCCCAAGCAGACCTTAAGCTTAAATGATACTACCTGATAGGACTGCTGTAAACCAAGTCACCCTGCACCGACCTATGCTAAGAATATTAATATCCTTTTAAGAAAGTTAAAATAGTGTTAAGTATTTTTAGATAGGAATTAGAATCTACTTATATATTAGGGTATTCTTAGATAGATTATAGATTTTAGAGCTATAATTTAGGTTTTAGGTTATAGGACTTAGGTATTTTATAGGTGTTTATTAAGTATTAATAAATATAAGTGTTTATAAATAAAAATATTCTGTTACACAACCCTCATGGTAAAGCTCTCCAAAAGAATTAAAACTATTGCCTTCTTATTCTGTACACCATCCTGTGTATGGTAGACCAGCATACACACATACTTAGTGATTCTGAAATGACCAATTTTGGACATAAGTTAATAAACTTAACTTTTCTGGATTTTTCTATATACCTTAGGTTAGAAGTCCTGAATCAGGTGAGATAGTCAGAAGGAAGGTATTCATATGGGTGTGACTTGTATCAGTAGTAAGACATGGTAATGACAGATAACGGTCTGACATTAAAGGAGGAAATTAAAGTCACACTTCCATTAAAAATAAAAGCTCTGGAGAGTAACCAGGTATCCACATCATAATGCCCCGCTCAACTGAAGTATAGTGCCAGTGAATAATATTTGACATTCTTAATAATGACTGTGACATTTTTAAATGTTAATTTCTGTTCTGTGTGTTCTATTTAAAAACATGGGACAGTGTATAAGAGATTCAAGCAAGATTTATATTGTAGACTTATAAAACCTGTGATTTGCAATATACTTTAGGTATTATCTATTCCGTTTTATAGATGAAGAACATCATCTCAAGAAAAGGGGAAATAAACTTACCCAAGGTGTGGCACCAAAGATGCACAATTATAGTAAAAGCCTTTGTTTGCTGACTAGGTAACATTTTTCCACTACTATGCATAACAGGCGTAAATATATAATTTGAACATATTAGAACCGACAAGTTTTATATTTATCAATTTAATAGCTATGTATTTCAACTATTTACAATTTTTCCTCAATAACTTGTTATCATCAACTAGTCCATACTAAGCCTGTGTGTTATTCAAAGAAATACAGTAGATCTGACAGATGTGTCAAAATAAGATTGTCCTTTACTTGAGTCACTTAAATTTTGAGAAGAGAGGGAAATTTTTACATGCAAGACATCAGAATGATATGAAGTTTTATGAGTGAAGTCAGCATGTGTATCAACACTCTAGGTGCTTTGGGAATCAAGAGAGGAAAGAGCAAGGCAGAACAAAGCAGACATGGATACTTGGAAGAGGAAGCTCACAAAAAATGTACCCAAATGTTTGTGTAGGCTTTACAAAAGAAACCTCAGATGCTACAGATTCAAAGAACAATATTAGCATACATGAGGAGGAAGACTGGGGATGTGGCTTAGATGGAAAGTAATTACTTAGCCTGAGGACCTTGGTAAAATATCTAGTATTGAGAAAGAGGTAGGAGGAGAGAGTGAGAGACAGACAGATACAGAGACAGAGAAAGGACAGAGAGAATGCTAGGATAGGACAGAAATTGGGACATTTTATTATGTAATCAAGCATATTCTTTAAAAAGTATTAATCATAATATTTGAGTACAACAGCTATTAAGATTTGAACCTTACGGGCGGTGGTGGCGCACGCCTTTAATCCCAGCACTTGGGAGGCAGAGGCAGGCGGATCTTTGTGAGTTCGAGGCCAGCCTGGTCTACAAAGCGAGTCCAGGACAGCCAGAGATATTCAGAGAAACCCTGTCTCGAAAAACCAAAAAAAAAAAAAAGATTTGAACCTTCTTTATAAAATCATAAAATGAAAAGAACATTTTTGGTTGTGAGCCTAGCCTTTAATGGCTGAGCCATACTTAAACTCCATACAATCTTATGCCGAATTTTCTCTTTAAAAATGATTACATATAGCCATATATATAATTAAGATTGTAATAATAATGATGGTTTCATTTATGCCCTTAATGGGGAATTGAAATATAACAGATCCATGAATTGCTAATTTTAATAAACTTATAGCTATAATGACTTCAAAATGAAAGACAAAGACTGTGTCATTTTGGGAGGGAAGTTTTTGTTTATTTGTTTGTTTATTTTTTTATGTCAACAGGAAAGAAAAAAGCTAAGTCTTCCACCTAAACTGATAGAAATCAGAATTGACTGGAAAGGTCTCCTACAGATCTTGGCTACAAACAAGTACCTTACATTACTGATTCCACTATGTGGGAATAGCTCAGACTGGCTAAGACATAACTATATATATACATAGTCAATAAAAATCTTATTGACTACATAAATCCACATGACTTTCTATTACATTCCATCCTTTTATATGACATGAATGGAGACTTACAAGTGTCTCTTCTGCTCAAAGAGCAGAAAATCATCCTTAATTGATCTGTACGTCCCAGGCATTTTTGTAATTATAGAACTATATGTTACTTATGAGAAATTATATATGTTCAGAGCAAAAGGAACAGACACCAATAAAATGGAGATAGCCTCAACAATATTCATGCTCCAGAATGCTGAGATGTTGAGACATATTTATTCCAACATCTTGATTTATCCAATGTCAGATGACCTCAATTCACCCAGCCTTAGAGTGTTCCATTAAAACCTGCTTCCAGGACAGCTTCACTGTTCCAGACAAGACTTCATCTAATCCTCCATTTTCAACATTTGAGAGACTGAACAACAAATGTTCCTATTAAATTACTTAACTTTTTTTTCATTTTTATTTGGGCCCCTAATAGGTTTTCTTCACCCAAAATCAGCAGGAAGTAAATTTTCAGAGGAACTATGTCCCATTCCCAAAAAAAGGATAGATGGGTTATGGTTATTCTGTGGTTAATGGATGTTGGTTATTATAAAGGAAATGGTTATATGTTATTAATGGCATTATTAATGAGAGTTAGTAACTTAAACTCAAGTTAAAAAGAGGGAGTATATGGGTGTATAATATAGAAATGATTAGATATTAAATCTGCTCTAAAACTTAAAGCTATTGTTATTCTCAAAATAAGGTTATATTTTGATACATTGGTATAGACTTTTGTATATTGATACAAAAATGAGGTTAATTTTTGATTCATTGTTATATAATTATATATTCTGATGCACATATATGTATATTTCAACTCTTATATAAGGTATTGTGCCTATATAACTCATTTAAAAGTACAGGTTTACTTCCAATCATTTCATGGGTTGCTATTGTAATCTACTTAGGAGTCTAAATTACATACAAGTTGATGGGTGGCCAGTCAAGCTTCTGGACATGTCAAATACTAGTCTTAATTTATCACAAAATAGGCTTACTAGGTTAAACAAATAAATGGTTACAAAGATTCAGTTTGCATGTTCAGACACAACATAGATAGATAGATAGATAGATAGATAGATAGATAGATAGATAGATAGATAGATAAATAGATGTCTTCAAAACCCTCAGAGGCATACAAAAAATGGCATTTAAAGGTATTTTCATTATTTTAAGAATTCTTTGACTTGTTTAGGATTTATAAAAGGATTTTTTTTTCTTCAAAGTTGCCTGATACAAATAAGCTAAACATTATGTATGTAACTTTTATAAATGTTTTTTCTGATTGTTTCATATTAGTTATTACTGTATATACTTTTTAAAAATAAGCTTTTATTAGACAAGAAGAGGGAATTGATGCAGTATTCTGTTATGCATTCTAAATGTTAATTAATTGCTTCAAGAGACCTGCTTGTTGTCTGTTACTTTGCTTGCTAATCATTGTCTGTGATTGGCTTTAATAACATGGTGAGGCCTGTGATTGCACACAGAGAGAGGTAGGTAAGGAAAAGGTTGGCAGGCACAGGAAGAGCAGAGAGGATCATGGGAAGAAGTGAAGGTAGAAATGAGACATGATATAGGTTAAAGATATAAGAACATCATGCCATAGGTCCTGGAACTGGTATAGTGTGGAGAGTAACATCCCAAGGGGACATATGTATATATTTGGGGTGTTATTTGGGGAAAAGCATTAAAAGCTAGCATAAGAATGGCTAAGATTGCACAATCCAGGCTAAGGCTTTATAAAATTTAAAAAAATGAAATGAACATGAGATGAAGATAAATTGACCAACTACTGTAGAACAACATCCTCTAATACGTATTAGATATGTTAGCTACTTTATAGTAGTCACACTAAAACAATGAAAAGTTTCATTTGGCCCACTGCTTTGGCACCACCACTTTCATTATTGGAAGCTTCTGCCACGACTTATTTTCACCCTGGTGAGCTGTCTGACTACAACTGAATTAACTACTATACCTGCCTCACCACTAGAATGGTCCCACTTTTAAATGGCTAGCAGAGACAGATGAACTGCCGGACACCACTGTGACATGCACTCAGCCAAAACTCATCAACTATAGCTGAAGAATCTGTATATATGGTACCCAGCTGGAACCAAAATCAACACAGTCTACCAACTTAACACACTAAGAATTTCATCAGGGCTTTTGATACTAGAGATTTTTCTTTTATTATTAATTCAACATCATACCTCATTATTTGTCCTTTTAGACTCTGTCATTTTCTTGTTGTTTAATTTGGGAGTTATATGCACTCAGCATTCATTTCTTCTAGGATTTTGTATATGCTATTAAATAGTTGATCATAATAGTCTTCAGTGATTGATTGTATTCATTTGACATGAGTTGTAATATCTCTGCTTTTACTGACTCCTTGGTAACTTACAACCAACTACATACCTATACAGTTGCAAAATGTTTCAACAAAACATTAGCACAAAGTATAATACATCAAAAATATTATGTGCCATGAAAAGAGGGATTTATCCCCCCAAAAATGCTTCAACATATGCACATCAGTAATGCACTACAACACATCAAACAATTAAAAGATTCAACTGATGTTATAAGGCATTCAATACAATTCAACATGACTTCAGGATAAAAACTCCAAAATAGTTATTGACTGCCCCTAGAAGCATTGCAGATGTGGCTATGTCTATATTCAGAGTTCTGACCTATGAACATCTTAATGAATAGTAACCTAACATTACCTGAATAAAACAAGCCTAAGACCACCACTAGTTCAGCACCAGGCAAGTACCAGATGGGCTCCCAGAATAGCAAATTAGCCAGAGACTAGAAGAACTCTGTCTGGCCCTGGATGTGGGGCTTGTGGCTGAGCCAGCCCCAAAAGTGTGAGTGTGAGACAGCCAACCCTGTCTTTTGTTTGCTTTGTGGTGGTGTTGGTAAGGGAGAGATCCCCTCTTCTCCCTTTGTCCCTCACCAGCAGTGGCAGACAGAAGATCTGGCCCCAGTGGAGTCATAAGAGCAGGAGAGCTGTCCATGCCCCTCACATGCTGCAGCACTCAGAAGAGCAGGCCCTGCACCTCACCTGGGCAGCACAGTATAGCTGGCCCTGAATGTGGGGGCTGTGGGTGAGCCATCGCAAAGTGTGGAAAAGCCAGTCCTGCCTTTTGTCTGCTCTGTAGTGTGGTATTTGTGAGGGAGAGATGCTCTCCACACTTTTGTTCTTGCCACGGGTAGCACAGGAGATTTGGCCCTAATGGGGTCATGAAAGTAGGAGAGATGGTCCAGCCCCTTACCTGCTGTGACAGTTGGGATATCAGGCCCTGCACCTTACCTGGGTAGCACAGTAGAACTGGCCCCGGATGTAGGGGTTGTAGACCCAGAACCAGGGCTTTGAGTTGGCCTACCCCAACATATACCCAATGGATGAACTACTGGAGTGCATGAAGAGGCCAGTTCCACAGACCCAAAACTACCAGATCTCCATGACACAGGGAAACAAGAGGATATCTGAGAGGAGTCCCAATAATGTTCTAGTATTGACAAAGTAGCAGAAGCCAGGGCCTTGTACCAGACCAAGGATTCATTATAATGAACATTAACAAGCAAAAAAGTGTGGACAAAAGGGAATATTGTGGGACACACTGAGACAGATTACAGCTTACACAATGAGATTTTTTATTTTGTTGGAAGAGGTTTCAAGGGTGGAGGGTGGGTCTGAGGGGGGGTGGGAGATGAGTGGGAACAGGGTACATGTTGTGAAATTCATAAAATAAAAAAGTAATAAAAAGATTTTTAAATAGATATTGAAGGAACATATATCAATTAAGGCTGCATATAACAAACCTATAGCTGACATCATGTTAAATTGTCCGTAACAAAACAGATATGTTCACTTTTACCACTCCTAGTCAATGTAATAGTACAAGAATTCTTAGCCAGAGGAAATGGACAAGAGAAAGAAATGAAAAGTTCTCCCAGTTGGGAAAGAGGAAGCCTGTTTGTATTTGACATGATCATATATGTAGAAAAGCCTAAGAACCCCTCTAAAACACTTTGAACTGATAGTCAAAGCCAGGGAAGTCTCAGAATATGAAATATAAATTAAAAAGGCAACAGTCTTTTACACATCAATGACAAACTGGCTGCAAAAGAAATGGAAAATTAATCCTATTCATGATAGCCACTCAAAAACCAAATGTCTATGAATAAATTTAACCAAAAAGTGAAAGATTATTTATAATGAAAATTTTAACACAGTGATTAAATAAATGATAGGATACAAAATGGAAATACATAATCATGTCCATGAATTAGTACTAATATTTTTAAATTTACATACTACACAAGGTGATATATAGATTCACACAATGTATATTGTAGTATCAATGATATTTCACCTAGAACTAGAAAGAAACAAATGTAACATTTATATGAGAGAACAAAGGGTCTCAAAATAGCCAAAAAGAAATGCTATCACAGAGAAATGGAAGCATCATAATTCCTGACATCAAAGCATACTGCAAAGCTATAATAAATTTTTATTTACTGGCACAAACTAGAGTCATACATAAATGTGGTACAAAAATAAAGTCCAGAAATCAATCCAGGAATGCCAGCTAACCAATTTTCATGAAACATCTCAAGAACATACATTGAAATGAGTCTTTTCTATAAATGATAATGGAAAAACTAGATATTTGTAGGCAGAATTTTGAAACTAGGTCTCTGCCTCTTATCAAATGCAAAAATCAACTCAAAGTGTATTAAGGACCTAAATGTGATATACAACACTGAGATATTGCTAGATGAAAATGTAGCAGAAACAATTAAAGACATGAAGAGAGGAAAATATCTTTTTCTATATGGCTCTAGAAGTACAGGCAACTCTAGAGAGATAGAATTGCATTTAACCTAAGAAGTCTCAACCCAGCAAAACAAAAACTCAACAAACTGAATAGACAACACACAAATATAGGAAAAAATATTTGCCAAATGTTCATCTAACATGTAACTAGTATCTAAAATATATAAAGAATTTATCAATAAGAAAATAAGCAAATAAAAATAGGTAAATATTCCTGCTATATAGGCAAATTATATATAAATCTACATTTTCAAAATAATTTATAGGTATATTGTATCATTCATTATCTGCCTTAAATGACAACTTGTGCTTTTGTTTGAACTTGGTAATGAAGGTTGGAGTAGAACTCACTATACAGCCCAGGATGTCCTCTAACTTACAGCAGCTCACCTGCCTCATCTTCCTAGTGGCTGGGATTACAGGTATGAGCCAGGACAACCAGCTTTACAGGAAATGTATTACACAAACCACCATGCAGTTCTGTCATTTTAGATGGCAGAACATTTCTTAATCCTATTAATATGTCTTGCCACTCACTTGTTTAGGCCATATCTTTCATGTGTATTATTCAACAGCTTCCCATTGTGGCCTGCTCAGTATTGCTCCACCCCAATCCATGCTCCAAATGGCAGACAGGGAGCTCTTTTCAAACACAATTCAGAATATGTCACCTCCATGTTTAACACAAGTCAGAAGCTTGTGCACAGGAACTCTCAGTTTTAGAATCATCAGAAGCAAATCTAAAATAGTTCCAAATTTAAGTTGCCTTTAAAACAATTTTTTGTTTACATCCTCTCTCAGCTATGCAATTTCCTTTAAAAAGGGTTGGGGGGAGGCAATTCACAAAACAATGTCAAGCCGAAAGAAGTGAAAATAGACCATTTTCCAAAATAAAGATTAAGGATTTCAATATCTTACACACACACAAAGCCTAAAGTATTCTCCCCATTGCAGTACTAAATGTGTCATAATGAGTTTAGTTTATCACAACTTTCTGTTACTGCTAGAAAAGTTACAGAAAGTTAAGGCAGTTTTTGCCATAAACAAATTTGATCTTAAATATTCTGTAATGTTTATAATGGTTAACATATTATTTTTAGTTAAATAAACTGCCCAGTCAATTTAGTTGAAATACTAATTCTGTACTATTTCAGTAACAGGTTGTTTTTCAAATACAGAAAATCTTTGTGTGAACGAGATAAAATTATATGAAAAGTGAAGGTCTGTGCTGAGGGTAGAAGCTTGAGACAAGGCAGTTAAGTGGGCAAAGGTCTATCCAATTTCATGTTTTAATTATACTTGAAAATATCTGGTCAGAAAATTTTGCACTCTAACTGCCAAATGTGCCCTCAGTCATACATCTGACAAATAACTGTGACATACACCATGACAGAGAAACTAACAGCATAAGACAAAACATTTCATACAGTTTGTGACGTGTATAACCTAATTAATTATTTATGCAGCTGATTATTCTACTACTAATTCATATGAGGTAGTTCTTAGTGTCTGGTATGTTCTATTAAGCCCCCAGAGATGAGGCCAACAGGCATCAACTGTCTAGTCATTCAGGCCCTGACTTTGTGAGAGGCAGACAAACTGGTTCAGTGACTACCACCTACTTCTAGCTAATTTAAGAGAAATCCTGGGATACTCCCTGGAAGAAAATGAGAAGACATGTGACTTCCCAAAGTGAGAAAAATCAGTACATCCTGGAGGTTTTGTGTTCTTCCTTGCATGAACATTTTCTCTTCCCTCATCCAACCCAAGGGGCAAATGACAAATTCTTCAGAAAGAGGAAGACATTCTCCTCAGAAAAGAAGTGCATTTCACTCAGCAACTGAAGCTTGCTGGTTTTGACACAGCCACCTGATGGCCCTGTAATGCTAGAATGGATGCAACAGGGTTTTGGCGAAGACCTGAAAGCAATTGCAGACTACTGAGGAACAACCCCAGTGCTATGCTATCCTTTGCTGATGATAACTGGAAAAGAAATAGTAAGAGCAGATACACTGTCAAGACTGGTGTGAGAAAGAGTGGCACATTTCTCTGTAGACCAACTGCAGATTCTGTGGAAAGTAATGAACTACAAACATTTTGAAATTATCTGCCTTCCAGACCAGTGAGGAACCAAAGAGATGTAATGCCAAAGGTTAGGAGTTCAGGTGGCATCCTGAAATCATCGTGACCTTGGTCATAGACTTGTGAAATACCAAGACCTCCATAAGGATATTTGAGGCTAGATAAGCTATGAGATAAAGATCCTGCAGCTGAGTGTTTGATGATTCATTGCTAGGACCACTTAAGAACTGTTTTGCCTCTAGTGTATGTACATTTCAGAAGCTAGCCAAATGCAGGGGGAAAACCCAAGCTCTAGAGTAATCTAGCCTCTTTCTCAATTGCTGGTCAGGCCTTGACTAAGAAGGGGAAATGGGCTAGGAGATGTCTCAGTGGAGTTCTTGCCTGAGTTTGGATACTTAGTATATACATGACAAATGGCAGTGCTAGTGTGGGTCTGGGGTCATGTAGAGATTCACCAGTCTGACTCAAGTTTTGGTTTTAGTAAATTAGAAACGTTTTATTAAAAAGAGATTGGCCAGGACAGAACCAGAGAGATTTCTCTAGGTAAGGACCCTGCTATTCTTAGCTGAAGGATTATAAAGGCAAAACGTACAAAATTGTAATTTTGGGGGGCCAAATTAACTCATATCCTGTCTGGATACCAGCAAGGCTTGATTGTGTAACAGAGGTCCAGCAGGTGCCTCGGCCATTCAAGCAAGCAAGTGTTTCATACAAAAACAGAACTTAGCATTAGTCTGTTTAATCCTGTGACCCATTACCTTATAGGAATAGCTGAGGCGGTAAAATATTGTGCAACAATCAGCAACTCTTTTTTTAAGACTAGTCCAACTGTATCAGGAAGTGGTCCATCTGGGGACAGTTGACAGGGTATACATTCAAGGTAGGAGCAACTTCCTCATGGCTTACACTAGTAAAAAAACAATTTTGTTTTTACAAGTCTAGCACAGTAAATTTATTTTCTAAACATAATGTTCACTATTATAGTGCATACCTGCAATCCTAGCACTGGGAAGGTGGAAGTAGGAAGATCCGTGGAGCTTTCCAGTCAAGTCAGTTTAGCCAAACCAGCGAACTCCAGGTTTAGGGAGAGACTGAAATAAGACTGAAGAAGACATCCAGGGCTGACCTCTATTCTCTATATACACAAGAACATATGAGCACGTGCATCACCACCACCACTACCCCTCCCTGCCATGCATTTGTTTTAAATTGAATGTGATGACATTTTCCACAGCTTGAATTTGAAATTTGAAGTGTATCTGTATTATTTGGCAAATAAGACCACCTAAAAAAGATAATCAGTGGAAATTCCTGCTCTGCCTCTATGTTTTAGTCCTCCACATTTTTCCCTAAGAGGTGACTATTTGTATTAGTGTCCTATGGGTGCTGTACCAAAATATAGTGTGCTGGCCTAAGACAAGAACAACTTTATTCTCTCAAATTTCTGGAGGCTAGAAGTTTGAACTCAGTTTGACTGAGCAAAAAGCAAGGGTCTGACAGGGACATACTTGTGCCAGAGGCTTGTCTCCTTCGGCTGCTAGCAGCTGCTGGCATTATTTGACAAACAGCTGCATGCCTCAATGAATAGTCTTCCTCTCCTTCTCTCTGCCTCTCTGAGGATATCTGTGATGGCACTGAGACTTCCTCCCAAAACATTGTGTAACATGATCAATGTAATCATCTTTTACCATATAAGGTAGGTAATGTTTACACACACTCCCAAGAAGAGGAAATAGAGGTATCCTTGAAGGCTGTTGTTATTCAGCCTACCATACTTTCTTATGCATTTGTATAAATATAGACAAATATAGGCAGATTCATGTTTTTCAATTTCTGATAAAACTATTAACAATATACTGTTCTTTACCTTGGATTGCTAATCTACAATATGTGTCAGGAGTGAGTGGCTCATGCCTGACAGAAAGATTCTGGTATAAGGGCAACCTAGGTTATATAGAAAGTTTCAGGCTACCCTAGGCTACAAAGTGAGACCCTATGTCCAAACCAAACCAAAACATAACCTCCCAACTTCACAGTATCTCCTCCTCCTTTCTCTCTCTCTCTCTCTCTCTCTCTCTCTCTCTCTCTCTCTCTCTCTCTCTTTCTGTGTGTGTGTAGTTTTCCTTCATCAGTG
Source organism: Lophiomys imhausi (assembly GCA_907164525.1). NCBI lineage: Eukaryota > Metazoa > Chordata > Mammalia > Rodentia > Muridae > Lophiomys > Lophiomys imhausi. Next base: position 674,303 of record CAJQZJ010000406.1, read on the forward strand.
CAGAAAATTCATCCTCATTTTTTTACAGATATATAGACTACCTACCACTAAATGGGCATTTTGAATTTGCTGAATTAGTTCATTCCATTATTTTTATTTTTTGTCTGCTACAAACAATGACAAAGTAAACAATGTTGTATGCATGTATACACAAATATACACACAAATAAATTTAACAACAAATTTGCCTGAAGCAGAATTTCTTTGTGAAAGCGTATATGAATTTGTAATTCTGTATAGATATTGCCAAATTACCTGCCTAAGGGATCTATCCATCTCTACTCCCACTTACAGAGCATGAGAGTACAAGTTTCCCCATGTCCCTGACAGCAGAATCTATTGTCAGGCAACACTTGGATCTGTGCCAATCTTAGAATTGAAATATATTATCTTAATGAATTTTTTCTGTATAGGTGAACAGAATATTTAAGAATTGCAGAATATTCCATTGTATAAATGAAATGAATTCTAATTTTTTTCCTATTGTCAGACATTTCATGTTTTATTGTTTTAAATAGTACAGTGATCATATCTGAACATATATTTTTTCTTGCTTCCTTAGAATATATTTCTAGCAGTGCATTTACTCAAAGATACTGAAGATCTGAGGTCATGGATACATACTGCAAAACAGTCTTTTAGAAAAGGCTTTACCTGATTTTGACCATTAGTACAAATCAGAGATCAAAAAATAGATTTTGATTATTTACAAGAATTGATAGTTATACTAGCAAAGGGTGTTAGCTCCGGGATGATGATAAGAATTCATTTATTGGGTGCTTATTATGTGCTAAATATTTTCCTAAATACTTTATACATGTTATTTCATTTAGGAACCACATTTCACAGTTGAGGAGGCAGAGGAATCTGGCTCTGCGCCTTAAATCTATCTATGTGTGAGTATTCAGGTCCAACTACACAGGATTTTAAAGGCTTTACCTGGTAGGCCTCACAGGAGAAAGGAAGGCCACATTCCGGATACACATGCTGCAAAGTCAGTACCCTTCAGGAAGTGCAGTCAGAACTCATATTTTTTTTTTTAATCAAGGCCATGGATTCTTCTAAGACCTCTTTATCTGGAGAGAAAGAGAGGACCTTGAAGTTATTTTTTATATTGTTAGATTCACTCCTAGATGATTTACTTTCTGCCAACCCTGGCCCTCAAGTACCAATATAGTAGGATCTATATCTTTCATCTTGATATTTGTTTTTTATTTGACTCACCTATCTTATGTCCACTCATTCTTTGCCTTTGTTATGAATACCATTTTAGAATTTAATGCATGAATATTATATTTACATCATTTCCACACTTTCCTCACCCCTTGCAATTAATTCTGTGCCATCACTCCCTCTCAAATCCATGACCACTTCAATTATTTTTTCACACACACACACACACACACACACACACAAAATTTACTGAGTTTATTTAGTGTTGCTCATATGTACATACGTTTTATATATTTTTCCAGCATTGGTATTTTATCAACAATTTAGCTACAGTTACATAAAATTATGTGTACAAGATTCACTGTGTATGGAGTATCCTTGAATAACTTAAAATAAAGCAACTCTATCTAACAAATATACCACCCTTTGGCATATGCCCAAAGGACTTTATATCCTAACCAATAGACACTTGCTCAGCAATGTTCATAACTGTTCTACTGTTCTATTCACAGTAGCTAGGGAGTGAAACCAACCTAAATATCCTTCAGATAAAAAAATAAAATCATGAACTTTTCAGGTAAATGGATGAAACTAGAAACAATCATATCAAATGAGGTAACCCAGTTGCAGAAAGACAAATGTTGAATGCCTTCTGTAGGTGTAAATTATAAGCTATATTTATTAATAATTATTAACTCCAACCACCCAACCAACCCCAACCCTTTAGGTTACCAATCCAGATGATCTCAGGGGCAGGTTCTTTGAGGGCAACTGATCAGCAGTCTGTCTGCAGAAACACCTTAGTAAGCAGTCGCTCCATGGTCACCTGGCTCTGGCATTGCTATGGCAGCATCATTTCACCTTGGGCTTGAGTCCTTCTCAGTCCATTGATACTGTTGTGGCCTTGCTGGGGGCCTCCTCTGCTCATATTGCCCTTGCCACTCCCTCATGGGACAGGCACCGCAACCATGCCCTCCATGCTCGGTCTTTTCTCAGTCTGTTTGCCATGGTCTCAGAGCACTCACGACTCAGGACTGGCTCTCACTTGCTCAGTGACTGAAGGTCCAAAGAGGGACATAGCCTCAGGCCACTTTGTTCCCACCATGGCTCTCCTCAGCATCTCTTTCTCACAAACTTTCTCCAAGCAAGCCCTATGCCAAGCCTCTTGTGCCAGCCCAAGCTTAATTCTGGCAGGAGCAGTCTTCTGTGGCCTTTTCTTGGCCTTCTCCTCCTGTCTCTTCGGCTGGTCTTGGTTTATGTGCCCAGGTGCCTGACAACTCGATTTGGACAAGGCACACCAACATAAGGAAAAGAGCCCCAAGAGCAGGGATAAGAATCAGAGGCTCACTTGATCACACATTCAGGAGTCCCTTAAAAACTACTAAACTGAAAGCTATTATATATATAATCTCAAATTAACTTTGACTTGCATTTCCCAGATGGGATATTGAACATTTCTTTAAGTGTTTCTTGGCCATTTGAGATTCCTCTGTTGAGAATTCTGTTTAGAGTTGTACTCCATTTTTCATTGAATATAGAGATATTCAGTGAATACACACACACACACACACACACACACACACACACACACACACACATATATATATATATATATATATATATATAGAGAGAGAGAGAGAGAGAGAGAGAGGGAGAGAGAGAGGACCAGGGGTAGACCTGTGTAGGCCCTGTCCTTCCTCTCCACTTTGCCAACAATCCACCCAGCAAATTTATTCTATTTCCTGTTCCCAGGGATATCCATGTGTCCCCCCACCCCTAGTCCCTTCCTCTATACCTAACCTCTCTGGGTCTATGCATTGTAGGTTAGTTATCATTTACTTCAAGTCTAAGCTCCACATATAAGTGAATACATACCATATTTATCTTTCTGAGTCTGGGTTACCTCAACCCACATGATTTTTTTTTCTACTTACATCCACTGGCTTGCAAATTTCATTATGTCATTGTTTTTGCAGATGAATAATATTCCATCTTAGAAATTTACCATACTTTCTTTATTCATTCATTAGTTGAGGGACATCTAGGTTGTTTCCACTTTCTGGCTATCATGAATAGAGTAGCAATGAACATGGTTCAGAAAGTGTCCTTGTGATAAGATGGATCATCCTTTGCGCATATAACCAAGAGTGATATGGCTTGGTCTTGAGGTAGATCAAGTCACATATTTCTGAAGAACTATCATACTGATTTCCATAGTGGCTGTACAAGTTTGCACTCCCACCAACACTGGAGGAGTATTCCCCTTTCTCTACAACCTCACCTGCATAATTTCTCATTTGTGTTATTGATCTTAGCCATTCTAGCAGTAGACAAAAATCTCAAATTAGCTTTGACTTGCATTTCCCAGACGGAATATTGAACATTTCTTTAAGTGTTTCTTGGCCATTTGAGATTTCTCTTTTGAGAATTCTGTTTAGATTTGTACTCCAATTTTCATTGAATTATTTGGTTTGTTGATATCCAGATCCTTGAGTTATTTATATATTTTCAATAGTAGTCATCAGTCAGATGTGGAATTGATGAAAATCTCCCATTCTGTAGGCTGCCACTTTGCCCAATTGATGGTTTCCTTTGCCATACAAAAGCCTTTCAGTTTCAAGAAGTCCGATTTATTAAATTGTAGATCTTAGTGTCTGTGTTACTGATGGGTGTTCTGTTCAGAAAGTTGCCTCCTCTGTCAATGCATTCAAGCCTATTAGAAACTTTCTCTTCTATCAGGTTCAGTGTGTATCATTTTATGTTGAGGTCTTTGATCCACTTGAACTTGAGTTTTATGCAGGATGATAAATATAGATCTATATGCATTCTTCAACATGCAGACATCCAGTTTGACTAGGACCATTTGTTGAAGATGTTTTTTTTTTTCCCCAGTGTGTATTTCTGGCTTTTTTATTAAAAAAAAAAAAAGAACAGGGGTCCATTTGTATATGGATTTATGTCTGGGTGCTCAATTCTTTTTCATTGATCAAGATGTCTGTTTTTATGCCAATAACATGGATGTTATTACTATAGCTTTGTAGTAAAACCTGAATAGCTCTCATGGGGTTTTAGTTTTTCCATATGGAGCTGAGAATTGTCCTTTCAAGTTATGTGAAAAATTTTATTGGAATTTTGACAGGGGTTGAACAGAATCTGTAGTTTGCTTTTGGTAAGATACGCCATTTTTATTATGTTAATTCTACTGATCCATTAGTATGCGAGATATTTCTATCTCTTCTGATATATTTGTCAATTTCTTTCTTCAGAGACTTAAATTTTTTTTCTTTTTTCTTTTTTTAATAATTTATTTTTTATTTCTTCAAGTTACATCTCAATCACAACCCCCTCCCTACTCCCCCCTCCAGTCCCACCCTTCCACCCTCCTTCCCATCAGCCCCCCATCCTCTTCCCTTTTTTTAAGTTTAAGGTATTTCCCCCCAACAGCTCTCCCTTTCAGTCCAACAAATGGTTCTTTTTCTTATAACTATAAATACAATAAAAAACAACAGGAATAAATAGGCCACAATTATGAGATTTATATGGCTTAGCATACATTACCAATGTCCAGTCCATATGTATTTGGCACCTGACTTTAACATCCTACTATCTAACCATCTCCATGAGTTTAAAGTTCTATATCTAACTCAGCTTTCATACTAACTTGCCTCACAATTTTAAAAATGTCTTCTTAGATCCAGAACACCCTCTTGATTCCTAAACAAATCAAAATATAACTATGAGACTCTAGCTATCTATTCTTCAACCACCTCAGAGACCTGAGAGGGATAAATATATCTGATTATATAGGAAGTGCAGGAACTGCAGCTTCCAAAACTAAGAAATGACATACCAGTGGCTGCCTGGACAGTTCCCATTTTCTCTCCATACATTACAGCATCAATCTTCTGCCATTTGGACCTATTTCTCTGACAGACATTGATTGTAGAGCAGGAATTATGAAGGACTTACCTACCCTGTCTTTGCAGAGCTAGGCTGTCGACTTACCTGCTTCCAAGTTTTGTCCTTTTTGGACAGAAGTCTGTCTACAGTTGAAGCAAGGGGTTTTTCTTGCCAAGAGAAAGGCTTACCACCAATTCAATCATCTCCCACTGGAGATTCTTCGATGCTCATCTTCTACTTGGAGTAGAATACGGGGTGCTGTCAGGAGCTGACATGTCTCGATATAAAAAAATCTTAAGTTAAGAAAACATCTTTGGCCGGGCGGTGGTGGCGCACGCCTTTAATCCCAGCACTTGGGAGGCAGAGGCAGGCGGATCTTTGTGAGTTCGAGGCCAGCCTGGTCTACAAAGCAAGTCCAAGACAGCCAGAGATATTCAGAGAAACCCTGTCTTGAAAAACCAAAAAAAAAAAAGAAAAAAAGAAAACATCTTTGAATGCCATATTCTGCAGATCTCTTGAGGTTTTTGAAGATGCCCTATCTATCTCTTATATTTAGATAAGCAAATATTGCTTGTCTCTTAGAACTTGATTTCTGAGTAGCTTAGAAAATAACTGTGATAGACTGTCATGGTAACTGACAAAATGACACGTTTGCATGACTATTACTTTCCATTTCTTAATTATCCTAAATAGTTTATGATGGTTGGTAGCAAGAGGCCAAAACTTTACATAGCATTTTTAAGCATTACTAGGAACAATACCTTTAAGAAGCGTTACCCTTAATTTTGTATCAATATACAAAGATCAATACCAATGTGGCCAAATATAATCTTAATTTTGTATCAATATACAAAGATCAATACTGATGTAGCCCAATACAATCTTAATTTTACATCAATATACAAGGGTCAATACCATTGTGGCCAAATATAATCTTAATTTTGTATCAATATACAAATATCAATACCGATGTAGCCCAATACAATCTTAATTTTGCATTAATATACAATGATCAGTACCACATTAGCCAAATATAATATTAATTTTGTATCAATATACAAAGGTATAAGGCCATATTCAATAATCTGTCCTTTTTCCTTGATCATTCCTATACTATGTCTATGTCCCATTTTTCTCAAGTCTGTTTACTCCTACATAGGAGAGAAAGAAGGATACAGAAAAGAAAAAGAGAGAAGTCCCTGGGTCTAACCTTCAAAACCCATTTAACAAGACCATTTAACAGCTTGTAGTCTTTTCCCCTAAATAACAAAATTTTCTATTATCCATCAAATCACCAAAGGGGGGGGGGACACCCTCCCCACCTTCTGGGGATGGGACGTTGTTCTCTTAAAATGACTTCCTGCTGATTTGGGACGTAGTAAACCTGTTTGGGGCCCAAATAAGAATGGAAAAATGGTTAAAAATGTTAATAGAATCATTTGATGTTTAGTCCTTTTGTGCTCAGCTATTTAGATTCCCTAAGAAGTTCATAGACAGAAGCTGATCTTGAGAGCTTTACTGAAGTTCTGGCTGGAGCAGTCTGTGGAGCTGAACGATCTTAGTGATTTTGAGTTGTTGTGGTTGTAGACTTTTGAGGAAACTGCTATTGAGGAAGTCTGCAAGGCTGGATCATCTGGGCCACTCGTCTTCTTTGGTGTCTGATCTGTTTTCTGCTGAGGTTTCCGTTTTCCAGTTGTTCCTGGATTCCTTGAATGGATGCTTTAAATCCCCTGCAAAGATAAGAACAGAGCCCTGCCCTAATCCTAACTCTGGGACAATTACCTTTTTTTTGGGGGGGGGGGTCAGGTAATATTTTTCCTTGAGCAAATTTGTTTTTTTGACAATATATAAAGTATTGCCTTACAATCTGGATTAAAGAGGAAATTGTTTTGTATTTTGGAGCTAAACAAACCTTTAGTGTATATATTTTGAGATCTCAAAGGACAATTTGTTTGAATTGCAGCCTGCCTTTTGTAAGTAGCTTTTAAACTTAAATCCTTCCAAATCCTATGTGCCTGTCACTGCATTGTAAGTTTTGGGATCAAAGACATGTGGTTCCCAAATGTTGGGATTAAAGATGTGCTCCTCCACCCCTGGATCAACGTTTTTCTCTGTTTTGAGCTTGTTTTGTATCAGGCTGACTTTGAGCTCTGAGATCTGCCTGTTTCTGTCTCTAGTGTGTTGGGATTAAGGGTGTATTCTTCTCCAATGATAGGACTAAGGGTGTGCACCATCACCACCCTGTTTCTTGTAACTCTAGAATTTATAAGACAACTAACTCTATAGTGATCCTCCTGTCTCTGCTTGAGGTAAAGGCATGGGCTAACACCATGCATTATTTTACCTTAGCTCTAAGTTTTTTCAACTCTTGGAGGTTTGTAAAACCAGGTTGAATAATTGTCACCTTTAATTTATTTACAGTGTTTTAAACCTGTTACCTGCTTTTTAATACCAAACCATGGAAATATCCTATACCTCTACAAAAAAAGGAGAACTTTTAAGCTGCTATGAAGTTTGTGTAATCTCTGTGGCCACCTGCAGTCTAACATTCTAATCTGAAATTAAGGCCATTTTCCTATCATGCCAGTAAGGTAAATTATAGTTTGAAAATTTTATATTGTATTTTTATTATATTTGTAAGCTTATTAACTCTTTTCTTAAAAAAGTATTATTTACTTCTAGAACAGAGTTTCCTCCCTCCTCCCCTCCTGGCCCTTCCCTCTCTCTCTCTTTCCCTCCCTCCCTCCCTCCCTCCTTGTTCCTCTACTTGGTACTCCCCTTCTCCTAAGATGAGGTGGGGCCTCACATATGATACTCCCTCAGATCTTGCGTCATGTGAGGGCCAAGAGCTTCCACTTGTACTGGAGCTTGATAAGGCACACCATCTAGGGTGTGGTGTTCCACTAAACTGCAGCAGATTCCATGACTCACTGGTGGGTGGAATTTTTCCTAGGATAGATATGCTACGTTCCTATCTATTTGGGTTCGTGGGTTGTAGGATAGTTATCCTCTGATGTATGGTTAATATCCATTTATAAGGGAATACATACCATGTTTATCTTTCTGGGACTGCGTCAGCTCACTTAGGATGAGCTTTTCTA